>UCOM01003246.1:0-19288 GCA_900474385.1 Ormyrus pomaceus | reverse complement strand
CTCCCCCTACCCATACCCTCCCCCACGCGCATGCAAAGCACCGCGAGATCCTCTCCATTGATGGATGGCTGCGCTCGGGCAAGATAATGCGCCGTGCCAATCGTACAAAGCTCTGTATGTTAATGTCCTGGCGGACGCTGATGATGAGCGACGACGCCCCGGATATATATTCTCTTTTCAAGTCGGCCCCCGGGATGACAAATTATTGCCGGCGCTTAGCGCGACGAGAGAGAGAGAGAGAGAGAGAGAGAGGGAACCCTCCCGCGCGCAGCTTTTTAGAGCTACTCTTCTTTCGAGTCGCAAGAAGCCTCCGAGAGCAGCCTCGAGGGCCGAGATTAGATGGCTTAGCGAGCGTTTTTCAGAGGGGAAACGCCGGCTTTGGACGCGGCTATCGGCGAATGATCGCAGGTTATTTTGCTGGGGATTGTACTCGACTTTTTTTACCTTCTTCCTTGATTGAGTTGAACACACTTTGCCTGCTCTTGCGAGCGAATAAAATCAGAGCGCGACCTTGCATTTTTTGAGGCTTTGTTTTTTTAATGTTTTTAGAATTTAAAGTAAAAGTCGAAAATCACAAAATGACGATTATTTTACAAAAACCTATAATTCATTCTGCAGATTATAAGCTTCGAGCGTTTCGTGCAATTCGGCCGATGTTCTTTTTGCAATCACGTTTGCAATTGTCGACTTTCTCACAAATTAACTAAAAAGATTAAAAATCATCTCCCGACGAAGCCGAACAAGTCTCATTCCAATCCGCTCGCTGCGTTCAAAGAGACGGACTGGATTATCATCGAATCAATGCAGCACTATATAGCATTTGATTTCATCGATGTGCCTTGTCGAATCAGACAGCTTCCTTTGATCTTCTTTCGCAGCTGCAATCAGATTCATTAGCACTAATTTGCGCAGATATAGGACCGTTCGAACTTAAGCTCGCGAATCACATTATTTCTCTCTGCTCTCCGTACTATTTCCGTTAATGGTATGGATTCGAAAATGGAGCAGTCGTATAAATCGAGCTTGTTTGTCGAAGGAATTCTTGAAAGCGAACATTCTGCAGTACGTATACAAATTACTTAAAATTTTCTATTAGACGTAATTTCAGTCGCCGGTTATACGAGCAAAAGATATTTTACTTTAATTAGGCAATATTTTACTGTAACGATTTGAGGGGGAATTCAATTTTTGAAATGTGTGCACTGGCAATTTAGCCTGTTTATTGACATCTTGCTAAGCTCACATAAATAAAATTAAACGTATCATTAAAATGGGTATTTATTGGCCTCTCGTTTAAAAAGGATAATAAAATACAGCCAAGGGGATTACACTGTAATTTGATGTACGGAATCGAATTTGTAACCGTAAAAGTAGATCGAATGAAACTGCAGTGTTTTTTCGATAATTTATTTAACTAACGTTCGACAAAACTAAATTTCAAACACTAAATTAACATTTTAGTAAGTAATTTTAACAAAACTCTTACATAGAGCAAAAATGAACATTATTATTCACTCTGAATTCTTTATTAAAAATAACGTCAAAGTAATTATCAAGAGCTTCCTATAATCCGCTCGCATTTCATCAAGATCGTGGGCAAAACCATCGAACTATATTCAACCCCGAAACTCGAGCGAACTTCCGCGTCCCGCAAAAATCAGCGCGAATATAACTGGCTGCGGCGTGCGGCTACCCCTGCCTCCTGCCTCCAATAGCGGCCGCGCCCTCTGATGTGGTTATAAGAGCGCCGGCTACTTTTAGTTATAGATTTGTTTTCACACCTCCGCCGCCGCGGAAAGGATCAATATTGTTTCTCGGCAATAAACCCGATGCCTCAGAAAAACTGTCAACGCGATATCCCAACGAGGATATATCAGTTTAACAAACTCGACAGCCGCGCTGTATCGATTGTTCCGTTTATATATAATTAACAGCCAAGCCGCGTCTAATTCCCGACGAATGAAAAAACCCGCGTACATAACTCCCGAAAAAAGGGGAGGCCTCGGCTCGAGACCCTACACATATAAATTATCCCGGAGAAAAAAAGCCAAGGGCCAAAGCATCCCGAAGCCCGTGCAGACGGACGGTCGGAAGAGAGACGCGTAAAAAAAGCGCCGATTGATTCGCGGTCGCGCATGAATTTTCCATGAGGCCGTCTCTCCCGAACTCTCGGCATCGGCGGCAGTAGCCATCGGAGAGCGAGCAGCCTGTGCGAACCCGCGCGAATCGATGCTGCGCGCGGCCGAGCAGCGGCACGCGCGCGGGGCGGTCGCCCACACCGGCCTGGTGTGTGTGCGTGTGTGTGTGTGTGTGTGTGCTCGTTCGCGAGTTATTCTCAGAAGGATAATCCCCCCGGAGGAGGAATCGATTTCACCTAAATAACGATTACTTTCTCCTCGAAAGCTCGCGAGGCCGACTCTCCGGGGCGAAGAGCCGAGCGGGAATTAAATCCGCGCGCGCGCCGATTTTTCAATCTTCACGTACGCGAGCGGGGCCACTTTGACGGGCTCTCCGACGAGCGGTTGAAAGGGCGCGTAAGGAAATCGATCGCGCGACTTTTTCGAATTTCGAATTTTCCGTAATTGGGCGCATTGTCGGGGCTCCGGGTTTATTGCGAGCCCGGGAGCGCGGGGCTCATTGTGAAACTCCGTGCCTCGGGAGTCGTTCGAAAAATATTTCAAGTGCCGTTTGATCTCCGATAAGGGCGCAGTTTCCGCTCTTAATGAGAAAGGAGCCGAGGAAAAACTTGGGCTCTCTTTAATTGCTCGGTGATATCGTATTAAAGGGGGTTTTTTGAAGACGGCGGGGATCGATATTTTCGAATAACTCGGCGGATTTGAGGCTGTCCGCTGGAGGTTGTATTGCGTGATATCTAGGCGCGGAGCGTCAAAGTTTTGATTACAATCCGGGAACGTGTCGAGGTGTAAGAATGTTGCAGGGATATATTGCTCGCCTATCATGCGGGAGCGCCGATCAGACGTCCCTTTAGTCGGACTTACAAATTGTTTAACTAATGGTAAATTTATAACTTTGATCTTGCGGCCAGAGCGCCGGAGATGGCTGGATTTTTAATAAGATTCAAGACGGAAGTTAAATTAGCTTCAACTTCTTTTAATGGAAATGCTATAGTATAAATTATGCGCAATTGAAACAAATTATTGCTCTTCGGAAAGGCGCTTCGGAGAAACTACAATTTTACCTTGGAGTTTTTCGCTTTAATTTAAACTTGCATAATTAGTATTTTTGTATTTCCTCCAACGAAAGTATTTTAAAAGAGAGAATATCTTGAGATCAGAAAATAATGCTATAAATTAAGCAAAAAGCCAAACGAACCCGCTTGTTTCTGAAAATAGAAATAATTTAGTGCCGCCTCGCTTCTTCTCGTTAAAAGCGCGAATAAATTCATTTGCCGAAGAATCAACCTTATCACTCAAAGGATACATAAACGAAAACGCGCTTACATCCGTTGGATTCCGCGATCCCCTCCCAATCTCGTATTTCAATCCGGCGCAGAAGCGCGCCCCTTTGAGTCCTCCGGCACGAGGACGCGGCTCTTTCTTTCAATCCGGACGAGCCGCAGCCGCGGTGGCCTCGGCGTTTACGGGCGAGAGCCGACGGCAAAGGGAGCCGGATACAGCCCGGTGACAAGTGCGTCCGCGGGCCGCGCATTATGCCCCTGACGCGCGGCAGGAGATACGAGCCCCTTTGAGCTCGAATTAGGGCCGTTTTGCGCTCGGTTATGCGCTTCTTTTTCCGAGAGATAAGAAAAATGCGCGCGCCGCCGCCCGGCTAATTTCTCGGGGGCTTTGAGAGTCGGCGGGGGGGTTGGAGATGATCCGCCTGCCTCAATCGCGAGCGGTTGCGTTTGAGGGCTTTGCTTTTCAGCCGGTTGACGCGCGGCTTTTTGAGCCGCCCCCGCCGATGATTATTCGGATGAGTCGCGTGACTTTGCGGCTCGAGTGCACTGGTAATCTGGAAATTAGCGCTGCTCGCCGCGTAATTGTTGACTCGGACTTATAGACGGATGGCACGCAAATTCCTTAAGCATACTGTTTATAGGTTTTTTTTTTACGAAAGTAGGTCAGTAATGATTATCTGCTAATTTGTGAGCCATCATATTTGTTACTTAAACGGAAGTGATCGATAAGGGTAGAAACTAAATGAAAAAAAAGAAACATTTTTAGTTTTCACAAAATTTTATAAAATTTACTCCATTTGTTATATTATTTTCGAAATAATAAAATTATAAATATCGAATGTTTTTTTGCCGCAAATACTTAGCAAAATCAAAGAGCGAAATAAATGATCGTCGCGACTTTAGTTTAAAAATAAGATAGATAAAAAAACTTGCAATAAACAAGAGAAAATATGCCAAACGCTTTCCTCGTGCTCCTTTCCGCAAATCGAGTGTAAAAATAGCGGAGACCTAAATTCTTGACAATTGTTGCGGACTGGAAAGGTTGTTCGATGCTAAAAAAAAAAAAAAGCCTTGTGTGCCATTATCTCCCGAATCAATGAGGTTAAAGTTTAAAAGTATGTAGAACGGCAGTGCGCCGTCGTCGCGGGAATACCCGCGCGCCGTTCCTTCCTGCACAACCGCGCGCGAATAATTAACCGCGCGAAGCCAGGGCTAATGATTAATTTTTAGTACGTTTGGAAAGTAATTGCCGAGGAACGAGAGCGGCGCCCGCGCGACTACTTATGCACACGCGCTTAACTAGCCCGCGGCTCCTCGAGATACAACTACGCCGCGCGCTCATGAATAAGAGACCGCGGCAGCGGCTAATGCTCAAGTAATCAGCGGTACTTATCGCGTAATCTCACCTCCGAAGCTCCCCCCTCCCTCGAATCGTCCATTAAGATAATTTATCCTATCTGTCATTCACAAATCACTCGATCGCTTTCGGCCTGCCACCATTTCGAATAAACAGCTCTCCGCGCGCGGCTAATTCGCTCGGCTCGCCGAGAGAGCTCTAGAAAATTCAGCCGCGATAATTCAAATCGAGGCCTGCAATTTGCCCCTCCGCGGATCGCGATTACACGCGAGCCGAAAGAGTACACGAGCTCTCTCTCTCTCCTGGCGAGAATCGGCTCGTTATTCATCGCACGAAGGTCGAGCGGGGCCCGCTAATCTCGGAGAAATTTCGCCGCTATCGTCGGAAAATCGGCCGGCGGGGGGGACGGAGAGGGACGTACAGTCGCGGCGCGCGAATTGTTAATCAGCGCCTCTCGCCCGTTTAAAGCGTTAACGAGGGTGGATATCTTTTCGGCCGCGGACGCCTGCCGGAATCTTGCCTTTCTCCCTCTGTACTTCGGCCCCGGCGGCTTTCGAGCCGAGTAATTTCTTTTTAAATGAGAAAGCTTCGCCGGGGAGATTGGACGAGTGGCTAGATCGGGGAGACGCACAGCGAACGGAGGGAATGGAAAACATATTTTTCGCTTTTTTCGCGAGTGCCTTGCAAATTAAGCTATTAATTAGGAAGGAATTTAATTTAGCTGTTCGTTTTAAAAGGCTTGATAAAGTATATATAAGTTGCTATTGAAATTCCTCTCTTCCTCATTCGGAGAAAAGTATAAGAAATCAATGCACAGAAAAAAAGATTCTTCTCAATATTTGAGTGAGCATTTATTAACAAAGAAAAAAAAAAGTACCAAAAAGCGAGATAAAAAGCTCGATCCTAAAAAGGCGCAGCTTTCGAAAAGCGCGCAAACAAGGATCAATAAAAGCTCATCGGAAAGTTTATAAACCCCCGCGTCCTCGCGAAACAATCCGGGCGATTATCATTAACCGGGTCTCGGTCCCTCTCCCCGATCTCCATCTCTGGCCTTAATACACTCGGAGTTTAGCGGGTCGCGCGCGCACTGAAAGTTTGATGATAAAATTTAGCGCGCCGAACGCGCGCGCGAACTCGCCTTTGTATATCATTTAGCGAGAGAGGTAGGAGGACAGGGCGCCCCGGCAACTTCCTTCTAAGTAGGGGCTAATTACGCGGGCCCCGCTCTCCCCGGCGACGGAGCAGAATTCAGTTTGATTACGCCTTAATCGCGTTTGTGTAAGTGCATCGCGCGGCGGAGGGACGACGAGAGAGCGTTCCTCTACCTCCGCCGGAATGCGGCGCGTTTCCGGCTCCCGATTCATTTTGCGCGCGAATCCCCGAGGCTGAAATTAGTTTTTGATTGCCGGGTATAGGGGAGCGTCCGAGTGTACGGGTGTCTTAATTGAGATGCGAGCCGACAGATTCACTTGTAATTGGCTGGGCTTTATTTCGGCCGGTTTTTCGAAAGGGGGTTTCCGCGGTCCCGCTGAGCGGTAAGCTTTTGCGCGGGAAATAAGATTGCGGGCTGTTCAGGGTGCTTCGCTTATCCTTTTGAAGCTGCGATGACGGAGTCGTTCGAGCGTGTAGCTTAATTTTAATTTTCACTTGCAAATCGGGTCTTGTGTTTTTAAAATAGTTTTATTCTTTCTGGCATCTTTTTTCTTCGAAGTATTAAAAATATTAATTAAATATTATTAAAAAAATAATATAATAAAATATTTAATTAAATATTTTATAATAATATTTTTTTAATGATATTTAATTAAAAATATGTTTTTTGTCAAGCTTTCATTTTAACTAAAAAGAAGGATTTCGTGAAATTAAAAATGTTAAAAATAGATTTAAACAAATTGAAACTTTAAAAATTCAGCGAACTTATTACTACGATGTGC
The DNA here is from genome assembly GCA_900474385.1 of Ormyrus pomaceus. Classification (NCBI taxonomy): domain Eukaryota; kingdom Metazoa; phylum Arthropoda; class Insecta; order Hymenoptera; family Ormyridae; genus Ormyrus; species Ormyrus pomaceus. Next base: position 12,579 of record UCOM01003246.1, on the reverse strand, counting down.
ACGATTTAAAATTAAAAAAAGCACTTTATAAACTTGATAAAGTAACAATTTATCCGTGAGATGAAAAATTTTAGGTGCAAAAAGTTTTAAAAATTTATAAACAATGGCCCTTTGTTTTTATGTTTTAAAAATTTCACTTAATATTCTGCATGATCAAAAAAGTTGTATTTCAAAGATAAAAATTCGCATTGAGATCGCTGTTAAGATGACTTTTTATGGTGTAAGCTTGAGTATCGATTAAAGTTCAACCTCTGACATGCTAGTAATTTAATAATCCTATTAATTTGGTGCATTTGTGTAAATAAAAATGCAGAGCACTATTGATTAAAGTGATTTATTGCGCTCTGCTTTTAAGTTGGACGTTTATTAAATAAAAATTAATTTATCTTACTAGAATTAGGCTAATTAAAATTATGGTTCGATTATAAAATTATAAGTGCTCATAATTTATTAGCAAATTACATTTTAAATACTCTAATTTCATTGTAAATTAATTTATAATGAGAAATTTATTAATATAATACCAAATATTATACATTATTATGTAATACAGTAAAATGAAGATTATACTAAAGTTAATTTTAATTTAAATCAGCTTAATCATATTGAATGTAGCACAAATATTATGTGAATCATTTTTATCGTAATTTATTTATCAAATTACAATTGGACTTTAATAATGTCTTCTTTGAGCGAACATGATGTAGTATTTTTAAAGAACTTAAGTTATGCACTTGAGCTGCATATTGTTGATATTCTTGCTATTACTGCTCAATAATTTTAAAAACACGCGATAAGTTTTAAACCTACAGATAACGAAAATACCCTCATAAGTGCTTATGCAGCCATTAAAAATTAAGGAATTAAGCCAACTCGAAACTGTGTAAATTCACGAAGGCTTTGAAAAGTAGATTTTATGTTACATAATAAAGTCGTAAGAACAAACTATAAATTGAAAAGTAATATTTGGCTAGAGTAATAATAATTGTTATTATAATAATAATTTGAAAGGAAATTTAAAGTTTGAAAGTTTTTCTGAATAAAACGAAGAATTAGATAACAGTCACCTAAGATTAGCTCAAATTACACTCATTTAAACATACTATTTTAACAATTTGCACACAATACGATAATGCATTGTCTTATAATTGCTACATTCCATGGCATCCGAGAGTCTGATAAAAACTGGTATTGGTAGAGCCAAGGTTGACCAATTCTCGACCGCGTTGAAGGAAAACTCTACTCTAGAAAAATAAAAACCTCTAAAGGAAAATGCAAGTGTTCTTACAGCCTGAAAGAAAAAGTTAAAAGGAAAATATAATTAGAGTTGATATACGTACTTTAGGAATGTGCCAATAATAGTGATTACATTTTTCATGTACATATATTCTAAATTAACTTATTTGGAATAAAATTACAGATTTAAGTACAAGTAAAGTGGAAGTGGATATCAATATCATATTATATCTCTGATCATATTTCTTATCCGAAATTTCAAACTGTTAAAACTGTTATGTCATCACAAAATATGCACTTCATATTGCCTATCTAAATATCAACTGCAAGCTTTTTTAATTATCGATTTTTTAATAATTGCTTTTGAAGTGTTTTTATTGAACTCAAAATGATTAGAAAATTCCTTGCATAATCTCGGCCACACTCCACCAAGTACCGCTCGCCATACTGTTCGAATCGTCGTTAACTCCGTTATCTAAAATTTATTTCCAAGAACAATCAATCCTGTCCCGCCGCGGGACTCGGCAAACAAGAATTACAAAATCCGCTCCGCCGCAAAGATCCTCGATCCGCACTTCAGAGCGAGTATATATACAGCGACAAACGTGCCTCTCGCCAACGCACGCAATATTTGCACGGCAAAAACTCGCATTAATTCCCACTATATATACATAAACCGCTTCCTCTACTCTCGCACTCTGCGCGCAGAGCACACAACAGAGCGCTCGCCCACGGTACAACACAAGTATAAGCGAGAGAAGAAGAAGAAGAAGAAGAAGAAGCAGTGAAGCCGGTAGGGTAGAGGGGGGAGATTACAATCTCGCGTTTCCAGTTCTACTGCTTAGTCAGTTATCCCGGCTGCACATGCCTCGACGCCACGTACTAGTCGTAGTCCCGCTCGCGCAACGAGCGATGCCGCTGCCTCTCTTCGATCGCCTCGACGGTTCCAGCCAATGCGCGTTCTCGTGAGTGTCATTGCTCTCTCCGTCTCTCTCTCTCTCTCTTCGGCTCGTGTGCGTGGATGCCACCGGACTGCTGCGCATACCGGCACCGGCCGCGTGACAGCCCGCTGCTTAGTATTTTTGGTGAGTGCAACGACTCTAGAAGGTTCCGAGCAGCATATGTTTATTACGGGAATGTTTGCCGATTCCTCGCGAGGTGGTTTTTGTGCGGGATGCCGATGCTTGTTGCGGGATTGTTTTAACTGCGGTATATATACGCTGAAAAGATTTTGGCGTGTACATTGAAGGCAGCGCCAAAGTGTAGAATGTACAGGCGTGACTGAGGTCTGTCCCAATGTTGAATGTGTAATCCAAAATTTATTCAGTTCAGTCATTTGAAATACTACAGTTTACGTGCCGTTGATTGTTCTTAATCAAAAGTAAATTATTGTCGAGCTGGTCGAAAAGTAAATTTTTAAATGTGACTTCAAAACGTATTCCAAAAAACGGGTGATTTAATTAAGCAATTAAGGCTGCGGACGATTTGGGGATTAATTGTGAAGATTAAGAATGCAGATAAAACGTCAAATATTGATGGTAGCTTTACTCTGCTGAAATTTGTTTAAGTGCTACAAAGTGATCGCGTGATAAATGTTTTATTCCGCAGCATTGCAGTTACATGTTGTTTACTTTTTTTGGCAGTAAAATTAAATCTAAGGCATAAATTAGTTTTTTTAATTAAAAAAGGCCAATATAGCTTGAAAATAAATGATTACGTAACGGAGATTGTAATTCAATTCTCTCATAAAAGATTATTGTTTTAATCATCAATAAATACCGTTTGTTAAAATAAAAAAAAAAAAAAAAATATCCGGTTCTCGACTGGCCAACATTGTACATTGCGTTAGTAAACTAATACTTATCTGGCCATGAATTTTCCTCTTCGTAACCTCTGAAAGTAAATATATACACGAAAGAATACAATGCAAACGAATGGATTGATGACAGCAGGCGCGCAGAAAAATAAGAAGTATCTTCTTTCCCGCGTTCCAGTTATCTCTTTCTTTCTCCCTTTAATACATTCATGAATATATTAGTGCAAACTTTTATGCACCGCGCCGTGTATTTAAATAATAGTAAGGGAAAGCAGCTAAAAAAAAAAAAAAAAAAATAGAGAAATTAAAAGCCGGATTGTTCGTGCAATGAAAGCCGGTGGAAAAAAAAAATCGAGTTGCAGAAAAGGCAAATAAATTAAAGCGGACTTCAATATCGCAACTGTAACCAGATTAAAAGTCCGCTCCGACTTGGGAGCTTAAAATATTCAGCGCTCGCAAGTTCAAACTTTTAAAATATTCCCCGGGTCCGGGTTAATTTATGCATAATTTATGTATGAATTTTTCCGCGGGGAGGAAAAGAGAAAATCGCGCGGAACGAATTTTATTCGCCGCATTCTTGGGAATGCAGCCGCGGATCGACTTTCGTCCCGTCGCTCTATTACGCGGAGTTTTTCTCGCAAAAACGGAGAGACGCTGTTGCGACACGCGGCGCGTCGAATTGCCTCTCTCGTGCCTTCGCAATTGCAGGCTCCGCCGAAGTGCCGCCGCCGCCGCGCGGGGACCGTTTAACTTGTTTATAATCGACCTATTTGAAAGCAGTTAAAATCCGAAAGTATGCAGGCGCCCCGCGCTAATGAACGCTCCGCGCGTCTGCCGCGGCTCGTTGCGTAATGAACAAAATCCTTTGAATATTACACTGTTATGTATCGCTTTTTTCAATGCCGTCGTATTGTATGCGCCTGCGAGCTAAATTGCAATGTTTTTCTCTTGGCGCGCCGTGTCATTGCCGCGGAATTTATAACTTTTACTTCCAGCGATCTGTCGTACCGCGGCGACCTGTAATTTGTCAGCGTTTGGTTCGATAATTTATGTCAATTATTAAATTGGAAAATGCGGTTCCGCGTATTATTAAATCACGCGTAAAGTCATTTAAGGGGGCATTAATAATTTGCATTACCGTATAAATTTATAACTGCGTGCATTAAGGATTCTTGAAAAAATTAGCGCTTTGCGATATTCAATAATTGATAGATCTTCTTGAAAATGCTAATTGCTTGGTAATTTATAATCAATTCGAAGTGACAGTCGTTCGTTGCTCAATTCACTAACTTTACAATTTTACACCTTGATATACATTCAATTACCATTGAGAAGAGTTAACATAAAACGATTTGTTTGTTAAAACATAATACGTGCAACGTTTTTCCTCAACAATCGATCTAACAATGAACATCAGTCAAATTTAACTCGACCGAAACGCGATCAAACGCCGACGAGCAAAACTGCCGAATCATATAAAAAAAGAACAAGTATATATATGGCGCGGGAAACCAATTATAAATCATCAATCACGAGTAATCATCGCGCGCTCAGCGCGCAATTATGCACTGCCCGTCCCATCGGCAACCCACTTGCTTCGAACACCGAAGCGGGCCACGAGTGTCGACGTCCGACGCGAAAAAAGGAGCCCCGATATTCAAAAGCGCGCCTCTCCGCGCCGCGTTGCGCGCCGCAGCTCGTCGAGAATCGTCGGGAAAGGCTCGTAATCTGATTAGGGACTCTTGGTTTACGGCTGCACGGGGAGAGCAGCAGCCGCCTGCCTCTCGCGCTGCGCTCGAGTTTCTTGCGCAAACGCGCGCGAGGGGGGGAGGGGAGGGCGCACGCTGGCTTTTCTTACTCGGTCGAGCGCTCGCGCGAATTTATACGGCGAGCGCGGATTCATCTGCATGCGAATGCGCGAGTTTGTATTATTAAATTTCGCCGGAGAGTTGGGCCAGCGGGATTTCAGTTTGATGGCCGCGAACTATAACGCGAGGAGCGCCGGGGATCGTTTGACTTTTTTGCGCGGGATTGAATTAGTCGCGCGTCGAGCTCGATGCCGGCCTGTTTACGAGGATGCTTCGCATACGTGCTTTTCTGTTTTATCGGGTCGAATTTCGCAAAAAGGAGCGATTAAACGTGTCGGATCTACGGGGTATTAACGTTTTATTTGAATGGAAAGTTTGTCCTCTTCGTTTTCTAGTACAAGGTAACGAGTATAAAATCGTGTTCGTAATTTCTTTTTTCGCGCACAGTTGTTAAAATCTGTAAATTGCAGAGCACTCGACTTCTCGTTTTTCTTGTTGGCCAAAAGAATGAATCGATCTGAGACGACTCTTCGTTTCTCTTTGAAAAAAAAATTCACCCGATTGAGCGGCAGCGCATTAACGCGTCAAATAAACTCGAGAGAATTCAGCAGCTGCAACCTGTGATTTATCGGGAAAAAACGTCGATGCCCGAAAGCCATATGTAATTATACAATACTCCTAATTGCGGCGCCGAGTCATGTAACTGGCTCCGAAGCACGTGCTCCTCATATTACGTAAGCCGTTGCGTCGAGATTAAAAGCAAATAAGTGAATGTTGAGTGTGTACCGGGATAAGATTTTCACGACGATGGAATTTTATGATATCAGATACTCGCGGGGCATGTCGTGTAATTCCTCCATTGTAAATAAGTACACGAGGAAATTGAACAGACGTTATTTGACGAGCTTTGAGTGCGCTTTTATTTTCAACCATCTGGAAGTATTTAATTGATGAGGATAATGCGATTTTTTGATTCATAAAAATTCAAAGCTGGAATTAAATTGGGCAATACAGCTTCATTTGGAAAGAACATTTTGAATGGTTTTAAAGTACAAAATCTAAGTTGTATCATCGGCTTTCTGCGGATATTAAACTAAACTTTTAGTCTACCCGTTCGAATACTGCTTAAATAAATTATAATAATTTTACAAAGTTATTATGAAATAAATTTGAGCAAAAGCATTAAGAGGATTTTAATACTTAACACAGTCATTTCTACTTCAATTAAAATTAATTTAAATGTTGCAACATAAACTCCTCCAACTTTACCGAAGTTTAGCCATTTTAACACGTGTAACAATCTCACTTAAATACACGAGTTACGCAGGCTTTAAAGCCATATAAAGCTTAGCATATAACCATAAAATTTGAAGAAAATCGTTAAAATTTTACCTCTGCTTTTAAATTATACTTTTTCGTAATAAGCAAAAGCATTTTTCTTTTCAATATACATATATTTCAATTACACGACGTAATCTAATTATTAAATTAGCAAAAAAACATGATTATTACTGACCATACTGGTATAATACAGGCATTCAATACAGAGGCTACGTTGTTTAATTACATTGCTTCACTATGCATATTGATATTGAGTTGATGTGGATCAACGGCTATTTAAACTAATCTTTTAGTTTGTGATTATTGAGTGCTTTCCAATTAACAGAGTGGCAAGCGATTAACTATGTTACACATTGTTATGATTAGAAACAACTACATATTTGATGTCAAATTATAGCAATCCATGATACTTTGATAGACACCTGAATAATATTTACACTCTGCAATCGAAGTGTATGATACTGGTTGTAGTAAAGTAATTATGATTTAAAAGTGAGTTTTGAAAACAATAGTTTTACTACTTTTTTTCAAGAAAAGAAATTTAATTTTAAATATAAAACTTAAATTTCAGAAATTACGTATTTTTGACATTATCAGAGTTGAAATACGAATATACCAGAAATACCTTATATCCCTCTGACGTGAGATGTAATTTAATATGGCCTTATATTTGTCACAAACAACTGCATATTTATATGATAAGGAATAAGCCGTCGCGCATAAAGGATTCGATTACTAAACCATTGAAAGTCAAGCTAAAATATGCTGGCAACAAAGTCGGTCGGTACATCGACTGCGACTCGCTAAGCGGCCCTGAAAACTCGAATCCATCACTGTTTATTCAAATTGCAAATATTAAAAACGAAATATGTTCTGTTACTCAACTGGTATAGCAACATAATACCGGTCCAGGACCTAACAAATATCCAACCGGGTAATAAATTAAATTTCGACAGGCCGATGAGGGCATCGATTGGCACGATCTCAAACACGTCATGAATGGGGACTATATATATGTCTATATATGTATATGTAATGAATAAATGGAGGCCCATAAGGGGTCCAATTTCAATAGGAAGGCGATTAGAAGCCAAGCTGATGACACGTGGCTATTTTTGTTTGTTGGTTCAGATCGACTGATTTGCTAGTCGGTGCTCCTGATTTGAGGCCCAGGCTTGAAACTTTTTTAAGTCGCGCATATTATGTTTCTTTCATTCTCGAAGTAGAAAAGTTTCGTGTAAAGCAAAGAAACAAAAACTAAACGAATTAATAATTCAGTTCGTTGTCACAACCAAGCAGATTAATAGAGATTTTTACCAGTTTATTGCTCCTAACCTATTTTTAATGCAGTTTTACCGGCTCATCAATGCTGCACCGATTCTCACCGCTTGAATTCAATAATCGGCACTGAAATCCTACAGCTCTCTCTCTCTCTCTCTCTCTCTCTCTCTCTCTCGTATAGCATTACTCTTTATTAAAATTTTACCGTCCGCTGTTCATTAATCGCCTCCTCTCCCTCATAAACGCCAGTCGAAAGAAAGTAAATCGTCCCATTGAATTCCTCGAGCGGCGAGCGATTAAAGCTCAATCCCGGCCCGTATAACCGAAAGCCCGTCAAAGCCAGGGTCGGCAGCCCCGCTCGCAGCAGAGTGAGAGAGAGAGAGAGAGAGAGAGAGAGAGAAAGCGGCATCGCCCATTCATCGGCGCTCGCTCGCTCGCAAAAGGACATTATTCGCCCGCTCGGCACACATAAAAGTCGCCGAGGTCGCGCCGGTCTAAATCCTTCGCGAAAGTAATCGATCTGTATATTTCATCGGCGGCTCGTGCCACATTCGCCCCGCGGGGCGTTTCCGCGGCGCACGTGAAAGGAATTTCAGCCGGCTCTCTGCATTCACAAGTGTCTCTTTTCACACACTCACGGAGGCTCGCGCACACACTTACACACGCGCGCAGAGAGAGAGAGAGAGAGAGGTGAAGTCGGGAGTCTGGCGTCTCCGCCTGGGGAAAGTCCGCCGGCTCGGCTAATTGTCCGTTCTGGCAGTGGCGCTACTACTTGGCCCCGTCGTCGACGGCGTATCGATTCACCGCGGACGAGATTGTGCGATACTTAATGCAGCGCTCTCCGCCTCTCTGTGTGAGTGTCTGCACGTACGAGAGAGAGCTGCAGGCAGCTCGAGAGCGGAATAGCGCTGCAGCACGCGCCGCCCTCTCCCACCCCCGACTTTTCCGCGAGCCGAGCTCGTCTCGAGATTTTTCTTCTTTTTATGGGAATGCCCGAGAGGGAGGAGGGGGGGGGGGGCTTTTTTATACCCCCGAGGCATCGATTGCTTTGTTCCTGCTATTCGCGTAAGTCGACTCTGTGGAGCGAGGGGTGGAGAGGGAGGGAGCTCTCGGTGCATTTGCATTTTTAGCCGGCCGAAGAGGAGTGCCGGGGCTTTTGCTGCGGAGCTGAGGAATTTTAGACGGGGCTTTTATTTTAGGGCTAAGTGGAATTGGCGGATGTTAATTGCAGCTTTTTTTCGGTTACTAATCGTCGGGAAAGACTTGATTTATTTATTATATTTATTTATGTAATTTACCAATTTCGTGCATAATTAATGATGAACAGTTTTTATTCAAAGAGTATTGATGATTTAAAGAAGAAATAACTTTTTTTATTTTTTGAAACTAGGGTTACATCGTGCAAGGACATAAAAGAATTCTAAATACAAATATAATATTTAATAATAGAATTTCAACATTTATTATGATTCTATATTTAGCTTATATGATTGACCAAATGTTATAAAAGCTATACAAACCTTGAAACTTGTTCAACTGAACATAACTTCTTTACTTCTATTTTTTTCTTTCAAAGCATCCAACATATAACAACCGGACATTGATTATTAATTCGATTTAAAATTAAACGCGTAATTTATTTCTGCGCTGACCTTTAATTTCCTCTTCAATTTCGGTTTTCAATCAAGTTTTTCGAAAAAATAGTTTTGGTTTTCCAGCGTGTGCGCTATAAATAAAAACGCGTTGTTTCAATACTCCTTTTTTTTTTAATGTTTTGTTTAATAAAGTTCTTTAGCTTCCGCATAGTGCTGTCACACCTGGTGCCATTTTTAGTGGACGCAAAAGTGTTACTTCGAATACATCTTTTGTGCGAAAAAAAAATAAAACTCGGCTATTTGAATAACAAATTTTATTTAAAAGAGCGCTCGGTCCTATAAAAAAAAGTAAAAAAAAAAGGCCAACAATTTGACGTTAAATCAATAGATTTAAAATTGCATATATAACGAATTATTAGCTTTAAATAATATATGTCTTTTTGTATAAAATCTTTATGTAACAATTTAATAAAACTGTTAAATAAATTGCTTGTAGGTATTGTATGTTTTAAAGCTTTTCCGAGGCTTCAATAAATTTTTTAATTTTGAAACCGTACGTTTTAATAAATGTTGAAATAGAAAGGAAATATATGAATCATAAATATCAGGAAATAAGTTTCTGTAGAAATAAATTATGCACCACAATATCAACTTAAATGTACTTTCTAAATGAATCATATGTACTTTACAATTAAAAGTAACTGCATTTCCATATCACCGAGCAAAGAATGTTTACGATAATATTACTATCGCAGGAGGTACTTCTGATTCACGAAAAAAGGAAACTCCCGATAGCAGGCTCAAGCTTGCGGCTGCAAATTCCCCGTCCTAAAACCAAGCGCACCCCAAAAGTTTCCCCGAGTAATCAGCAAAAACAGGCGGAAGAACGCGGCGTCCTTTTTTTTTTTGGCCGGCATCGAAACTAGGAGTTTCAGCAAAATCCGTGACCCGCCGAAACTACGGGCCCCCGAGCCATTATGGACAGCATTAATTAGCATAATCAATGTACCCCTACAATATCTCCGGAATCACTTCTAAGCGGTTGAGACAACAGTTCTCGGGCGAGACGCGCGGCCCCGCGGTCCTATATATATATATTTATCGGGGTAAACTCGTGCGCGCGCCAATGATATATACAAATCCGCTCTCGCCGGCAATCGAGGAGCGCGATGAAGCAGCTTGTTCGCGGAAATCCCCGGGCGTCATCTACGCGCGCAAAGTCGGAGATAATGTCTTGTCCCCGGGATATTTAATAGCGCGCGCCTTTTCGCGACGTACGAGCCGCGCGGGAGGATCCGCCGCCGTAATTGCCTTTGTGTGTATATATGTACGTACGTTGAGCGACGAGAGAGACGGTTTGCATTTCGGAGCGCGCGTGATATGTTAGAGGGACTTGGCGAGGGCGTCGTCGCGTCGTAAACGCGAGTTTTTCGTTTAGCAGTTTCGCCGTCCTCCCCTCCCCTCCCCCAAAGCCGTGGCAGCGCCGAACCGTTAAAGCCCGAGCCTTCTTAGAGCCGCTTTTTCGCGCCTCGGCTTTACACAGCTGATGATACGTGCTTTTCCAGAATTAGGCGAGATTTGCGTCGCCAAGGTCGTAAGAGGGTTTTCTTCGGGGGGAGGAGCTCTAGCTGAATTGCATCTGTTATTTTGGAGGCGAGAGGGAGAGCGCTTTTTCGCGCGGAGGAGGTACAGGGTTTTTTAGGCGGATTTACTTTACGGATACACCTTTTTCAGTTCTTTTTTTTTTTTTTGCCTGCACTACGTGACTTGGAGAATAATTGCTACTGATCGGTTTTAAGGATTATCGAAATTAAAAAGAGTTACAGAAACTTACGAAAACTTTCATTTATTTGGCATAAATTTTCCACAGAAATAATCGTTACAGATAATGTTATTTAACTACTTGAATAATCTCTTCTTTTTGGCTAGTTGTAAGACTTTTATACCCCCTGTAAGCTAGAAGACTTTTGTCACACAAAGATTAATGAAAATCGTCTAGCATAAAAAGATAAATAAAAACTTTTGATTTTTGGAGTCTTGTGCGCAACGATGTTGATTCACTCTAGTTAATGATCAATTGCTTCTCGCGAACTGCATTAATCAACGGTTATGACTCAGACTCTTATAGATCGCAATTTAAACCGCAAAGAATGTTCACGATTATTTTTCTTGCAAAATTGCACGCGAAATTACAAGTTCAGAAAAAAAATTCATAAACGATATATGCGCGTCTATCTAAATTATTCTTTAAATTTAACTTTTTAACTTTGTTACCGATAATAAAAACAAGTCTATTTAATTGTTCCTCTGCTACTAAATTATAAACAAACTTAATGGTGATGATAAATTGCTAAAATTGCGTAACGGAAAATTTTTTTCTTGGTATTTTAGTTTGTAAAAATGCATCTCAACATGAAGTAATAATATTATGTAAGAAATCATTTTCTTAACTTGAAAAAATGCTGAATAATTAAACGAACAGTAAATCATTTATCGTGCATGATATTAAAAAACAATTTTTTAAATTATAGAAATTAAAAATTCTGAATTTATAATTTTGATTGAATATTCATGCACGTTTTGGTTATTAATAGAAAATTCAATTTGTTTGTTTTCATGAAAACTAATTAAAAAGAAGTTGTATAATAATTGCGATTGATTTTTCTAATTAAAATTTAATGATAACTGTTCTTGGAATGAAGCTACTTTTTAATCACTCAACAATTAAGTTAAATATCTAATTTTTTTAAATTAACATATTACTTATTTACAGCACATACATATTTAACAAATACCAGTTTGAAAAATATACAAACTGTCGTAAAATAAATAAGATAAGATCGAAACAAATGTTTTGTGCACTAAACCAGTTATAGTTTTTTTTTTGTCAAATATTCCCTTCGTACTAGACTTTTAGATGAAAGTATAAAAGAGAATCGATTTTTTTTTTAATTACTCCTGCGCTTCTTGTCGTTAAAGCTTCCGCCTCAGAAGTTAAAAGTGCTTCGTACAAACTTTTTTCTAATGAGGACGCATCGTAACAACGTGATACAGCTTCGCGATAAAAAATTTCAGACTTTTAATTGATAGCTTTGAAAAGGTTTCTCGGCAGAAGAGCCGCCTTCATTATTTTTATTTAGGCTGCTCATAAAGATTAAAGGTAAACGTTCCTTTTACAATTTGCGATTCACAACGGCACAGGAATTATAACATTATTCTCTTTTTGCATTCGACGAATACTGCGCTTGTTTTTATCCGTGAAATGATTTTTATCTTTAAACGAAGATAAACTTTCAAATCTGATATTGTAGCGTTGAACTCGTAAAAAAGAGCATCTCTATTTTAGATTTTTTTTTTTTTAAATTTATTATTTCGAACGCGATAAAGAAGGAAAAAAAGCTCGAGAGGAAGCGCCTCAATAAAAGCCAAACAAAGTTTATACCTTAACGCGTAAACAAACTGTACCAGAAAAGAAAGCCCCCCCCCCCCCCCCCCCCCCCCC
>UCOM01003245.1:0-19291 GCA_900474385.1 Ormyrus pomaceus | reverse complement strand
TCCTAAAACAACTCAACCCAACTCGTCATTCAATAAATCCCGCCCAAGTTTACCGAAGATCCGCATTCCAGCCTGGCGAATACTTATCGAATCCGAAGCCGGTCAAAATCAAAGCGGCCTGGGGAAGTTTTCCGCGACTCGTCGAATTTCCCATTACGCTACCCAACATTAAATTCCGATAGATAATAATGCGCATTCCGAGGCTGCTCCGATGCGGCACTCTCTCGCGGCGCGTATATATAGCTAGGAGGAGGGTTTTAATCGAAAGCTCGCGCTCGCCGAGTGGCTTTTCTGCATCCGGCGTTTCGCTGACTAAAACAACCGATTCTCCTGGTCTGGCTCTCTCTCTCTCGCTTCTGCTTTTAAAGAACGACGGTATTGCTTTATCGTCGAGACGAGTGGTATTTGTTGTTTCGGAGAGGGAGAGAGAGAGAGAGAGGAGTTGAGAAAATGTTGGAGTGACCGGAATTGAAGTTAGATGAGGCGAATTTTTCTAGGGTTAGTCGAATAGCTAATTTACAAGGTTTATTAAAGTTTTTAAAAAGAAAAAAAGAATTTATTAAGAAAATTGAAAAATTCGTTCTTCATCACTGAAATTTTGTTTGAAAAATGTAACTTTTCGAAATAATTATGTGAAATTTTAAGTAAACTTCTTGAAACTTATGAAAATGCAATAAATTCTATACAGTCTTTTATCACTATATCCACGTGACTAATGTCATTCGATAATCGTTGCATAATAATCAACATTCGAATCATGAACAAAACTGAGATGAAGACACGTCACATAGTCACTTTTTATTAAAAATTACACTGAAGGAATACCGCTAATTCTCTCGAAAGGGAACTTTTAAATTTTCATTATTAAAATCTTTCGAAGCCGTGTCCGAATCACGCGCACCTCGTAACCTCAAAAATATCAAACAGAATAAAAATCGGCCCCAAAAGCCGAATTAAAATCCCCAATTGATCAGCTTCTCCCCCGCCCCAAAATTCCCCAATAAAGATACTAATCGCCGGAGGCTCAGCCTCCGCGGCGGCATATTCCATTAAACACTTTTACCCCCTCCGAGTATCGGCGACCCCCTCACGTGAGACGCTGTTTCGCAATCGTTACAGCCAGCGCGTCGCTCAGCATCCTGTAATCGAAGCCACGCTGCTGCCGGGAGAGAGAGTGCCGCGGCGTATATAATCCGGCGCTTCGCGCGCGCTTGTTTACCCCCGCGTCGTCCGCCGGCCGGGGCTGCACGGTAAACTCACCTGCAAACCGTGCCTGGACAGAGCGGCTCCTCCTCGAATCGTGCGTCTCAGCTCAGGAGAGAGTCGTGTGGTCGCTCGTAAGTGGCTCGCTAAGCGGCGCGCGGCGGCAGAGAAAAGCCGGAAGCGGCGGCGGCGGCGGCGGCGGCGGAGGAGAGTGAGCGAGAGAGGCCGAAGCTCTCCCGTGCGGCGCAGAGTCGTGACTGCAAGGATCGACGTCTTCGGCGGCGGGGGTGCAACCGCCGACTGCCACCCCCCCACCACCATGCTTTGCTCTCGGCTCTCGCGCCGCCTATACGGGCTCTCTGTCTCTCTCGGTCTCATCAATACTATTACAGGTCGAGTTCCGATTACGCCTCGGCGCGGGCAGGCTTCTGTGTGAGTCGGTGGCCCCCGTGTGTATACGCTATTCCCCCGCGTGCACTTGCGCACTGCGCCCCGGAGCTTTCGCCATGCTCCGTCTCTTTCTCTCTCTCTCTCTTCCTCTGACGTGCCGCGTCTCTCTGTGTGTGCATAAAGAGAGAGAAAGTGAGCGTGGAGAGATACAGCATAGAGAGGGGCCGCGTCTACGTGTGGGTGTGCAGGGAGATAGAGGCGGCGAGCGTGCGCGCGGAAAAGGATGCTGAGAGAGAGAGAGAGAGAGAAAGTCTGCGCGTACGCGTGTGCAGTGAGCGAAAGAATGGGTGAGTGAATCTGCGCTGGTGGAGGTGTATATGCTTATGAAGGTGGGTGTGAGATGCCGGGAAACTTCCGCGCTGAATTGGTTAAGTTTGAGGGAGCGAAGCAGTGCTGGCGCGGTTCCTGGATTTTTCTTACTCTCCCTCTCTCCCTCTCTCTCTCTCTCTCTTACTCGGAGCGACGACGACGAGCGGATGATGAAAAATGTATAGGAGCCCCAGCGCTTTTTTCGCCGGGAAAAACGACGTACGCAGCTTTGTTTACGAGCCGGTCGACCTCTCCCCCGATGTGTTTTGTGTTCGTTCGGCTGTTTGGAGCTGAATGGCGAACGATGCGCTTTTCGGGCGTTCGGATTTAAACGGGTTCGGTTCGAGGTTTTCGAGATGTTTGAGGTGGAAAAATCGGGGCTGTTGACTCTACGGGCAATGTGGGAGATGGCGAGATGTTGGCGGTAAAGGATGATTGCGAATTAGAGGTATTATCGTTTAGTGGAGGATCATTTTAAGGTTATATAAAATTATTTATGGGTTATAAATAATTTTAGTGGCTGTAAATAATTTTATATGATTCGATTTTTATTTATTTTTCATCCAATAACGTTACCAACTAAAACATTCTAAAATTCATAAAACTTATATGAAATTAAAACAAATATTGATCATCCATTGAAAAACTAATAACTTCTTTTACGTTTACTCTTCTCCTGAAAGGTTCAACTTTCGCAAAGCCTATCTCACGTAGAAAACTCGTAGAGTTGTAACGCTTTGTAAACGCTCTATGTGAGCTGCATGCTGCTCGTTGAATTTTAACGAACAGCTCGAATTTTTCAACCATGAAATCGTCTGTGAAATTTTCGACTCAATTTTGATCGTAGTAAGTAACCGATGCAGTAGAATTTAATGGGACTGAAATAATGCATCATTATCGTATTTAATTTAATTTAATGTTCAGGTTTTTTAAATTTACCTGTAAATTCCGAATCCTGAAATCCCGATAACTCCTTTCAAAATGAATAATTTTTCACATGAAAAAGTAAAGGTTTCTTTCGTAGAATTAAATAATCAGAATTAAACAATTTTCCAAAAATGTGATCTAATTTTTCTCAATTATTATTATTGTTTTAAATTTCACAAGATTTTTACTAAAAATATCCCCATTCCAAAATAATCAATTAAAGCTCTTCTTCAAACGAATCTTGGTAAAAGATTTAATTCGAAGAGCTCGAATTTTGGTAATCTCTCGCAATAAAGAATGGTGTGGACTAAGGATAGCTATTCGTTTCAATCTCTTTCACGATATAGCGTTCCTTTTTTTTTCTAGGCTAACAGGAAAAGTGTCACAGATACGAGTCCGGAATTTCGATAAAACTCCATGAGGTCTTTTATATAAAAGAAGGGAAACAGCTCGTCTTGCTCGATAGTGAATGAGCTGTAATTTTGAAAAGGGTAGGTAGCTGGAAATACCAATTTGGATAATTCTGCTATTTTTCCTAAATAGCCCTTCGGCGTTTTATTTATACTTTTTGATGATAGCATGTAAAATTTGCATAATTCTTTTTTAACAAGATGTCTATTATTTTTTTTAATAATTTTAGTATCGAATAATTTTGTGCTATTATTATTATGTATTTTTATGTACGAATAAAATATTAACCCGGTAATCAAGAAATATTACGCGGAGTTTCTAATTGATTGCAGAATAATTTTAAAGAAACAGTTATAGAAATATAGGATATTCGATCTAAATTTGATAATCCGTTCAGTTCCTGATTTCAAAATTTTGGCAAAGCTTCTAAATTTACATTTCGACCACTAAAAGCATTTCAGCAATTTATTTCTAAGAAATATTGACTTTTAATTAAAAAATAAAAATGATGCAAACTTCCTAATTAATGAGCTTTATTTATATATATTTTGAAAATTCAAGAATTTGCATTTCCCAAAAAAAGCAGGAAAAATTTAAGATTCATAATTATTATAATATACTAAAATCTCATAAGCATACGGAGGCATTAAAGAAACATTTAAAGAGACCACTATTGTTTAATACAGATCGTAACACATGGCATAATCTCTATTAAAGATGTGAGAGACACGTGAGCATGACGAGAGTCTCCAGTCCCGTTGAGAGCCTGTACTGAACTCAGGATTCTCGACCTAATCTCGGAAAATCTTGAGTTTTCAAGGGATATTATTCGTGCAAACAAAATTACATTTCAATTAGCTCTTACCTGGAAAAAACACCATCCCCTTTAACATTACTATTTTTTCTTTAAAAAAATAAGTAAATAAAGGCTCATAATTTTCGAATCTTTTGTTGTTTTGAAAGTTTTAACATCTATTCCATCTAAAGGAGAGTTTCGTATTGCTTATATCAGTAGAATAATTAAACAAACTCTTACCCCTCAAAAAGTTGTGTACTTTCATAATTACGAATCGTTGGAGCGTAATAAATCATCCACCGACGAATTTTAAAGTTTGACGGCAACTTTAAAACAAAATAAAGCGAGCAATACTACTTGCAGTTACCAAAATTTCTTAAGAACAAGTTTAATCTGTTATATATCCACGAATTCGGCTAAACTTCAACAGTGAAAAAATAAAAGTAAGGTAGAAAGCAAAAGAAAATAAAACTCGTTAAGTATTCATGATATTTTCCAACAAACTTATCTGGTCCGCGAATTTTTCAAACCTCCATCTGTGCAGCATCAAAAGTTTCTTACGGTAAATGAAAAAAAAACCATATTTTTCACGGGTGCAAATAAAGAGGAAAAGTTTTCGTAAGAACATAATTCTTCTTTAAATATCCGCCAAAAGTCAGGTGTTTAAAAGCGACATAAAGATTTATCGAATAGAATATTTGAATAATTTCTTGCATCAAGTGGTATTTAAAACTTAAATTTATTCTTAAATTATCTGCGAGAATTTTATTGAATAATCAAATTACTCTGAAATGGATGCACTTTCATTATAAAATTAAAATAAAAAGCTTTTAGCAAAAAATTTCATCTCCAATTTATTGATCACACAATTAAGTTCTCCCTTTTTCTAAATTTCAAGTTCTATCCAACTGTAACATTATCGGATAATTCTTTTTTCCAGCGTTCGGCGTTCAAAAATGAAGACACATCTAATCAATACCTAACGCACAACTCGAATAAATGAAGAAGCTACCTTTTGCTAATCAATCGAAAAATGGTAGAAAAACGGAAATTCGATACAAAAGCTCGCCCCCCCCAGTAACCGCACGAAAATATTGAGGCGCAAAAATCAGCAAGACATATCCCCTGCCCCAGAAACTTCTCCGCCGCGCGAGAAACTCCTCGCGCACAAAAAGCGCGACGGCGACGGCGGCGGCAGAGAAAGAAGCGCTCATTTATCACGACGAGAGAGAACGGTGGCAGCGGCATCCCCTCAAAACGCCGCGCGTCAAGTCGCCGGAATGACTCTACATCGGCCCCCCCCTAAAACGGGGGGCAGGAGGGGGCGGCCGGCTGAATTGCGCACGCGTTAAACGGACTAAAACGCCAGACACGCGCTATCGAGCAACTAGCTCCGGGCTGACCGGTTTTAAAGCTCGCGCCCGAGAGTCGTATTCGTAAAAGCGAAATGTGGATTGGGGAGCCTTGAGGAGGGGGAGGAATGGGGAATGAAAGGGGGATTGGGCTTATCGGAAGTGACGAATGCTGCTTCGTTTATTTTTTATGAATCCTTTTTATTCGGAGGTATAAGAATATAGTATTCTGCTCGTATATATAAAATACCTGTCTATATAGAATTGTTGTTGTTCGTAGGATTTATTATCGCTGCTTTTTAACGAAGAGAGAAGTTCTCTCGTATAAAATAGTATCTTATTTAACTCTCTTAACGAGGTAATGGTTGTACATAATGTATAGTATCTTCTTAATTTTAACGATTTATGCTCAATTAGCGTTAATCCAGTCGACTTGAAGGTCAGAGGTAAAACAATTTATATAAATTGGAAACTTTAGCACTTATTGTAATGATTAAAACGAGCGAAGTAACTCTTCAATTATTGAAGACCACTTTTACGTACGCTTAACATATGTGTCAATACATGATTAAACTTTAGTATTCTAATCGATTAACTAAAATGGAAAAAATTACATTAAAATTCACTGTAAAACATCACATAAAAATTGTTTATAAATTAATTAATTTACGCTTAATGAAAAACTAGCTATGTAACAATTATGTTATACTATAATAATAATAATAATACCGTAAACAGGATGGTATTAGAATAATCCCTTCTTAAAAAAGTGATGAGCGGCCATATTGAAACATTTAAAGGCTTGATTTTTTTCTGTGTAACCGGCCATGACATTAATGAATTATAGATAAATGGAATTAAAAAAAAAAGAATAAGGAGAAAATAAGGAGTAAATTTCGAATATGTGTAATAAAATTAGAGCGCGTGGAGCGCGCTTGAATGTCGCTTGTTGTCATCCCATAACGCTGGTTTTAATGAGGAAATAAATTACCTGCATGAACTTGCGATAAAAGAGCAGGTAGTGCAAGTTTACCTTGTTTTTGACAGAAGCATAAAAAACCGCATTTTTTATTGGATAATCCAATAATTACATCAAGTATTCGTAATTTACGCGTCTTAAAATTAAAGATTTATAAAATATTTTTAAAAAATGTCTTGTTTTACGTATAGTAGGTACTTAAGGCTATATAAAATCTTACTGCACGACGCTCAATATCACAAACAGCATTCCCTCCTCACACATTCCTCCTCTCGATATGTAAAAAAAAAAAAAAAAAAAAAAACAGTAAAAGCTAACTCAGGTAGTTAAGTCGTAGTTTTCGGATCCGTAAGTACAGTGGTCTCCTCGAGCGTTCCTAAATTCGCCCTCATCAATACCTCTGCAATGACCTTCTCCGCGATGATAGTCTGCTTCCTGGACGACCGCTTCAATTTCGATACGACGTACAGCCCGAAGCGATCTAAATCCGCGTGTTCGGGGTCCGCCGTCGTCGCGGTGATCATCGAGGGCGGCCGCTTTCCTTTCCAGATCGGAGCCAACGGCGGCGGCTCCGAGGAGTTGAAGATCTCCTCCCTTCTGGCGCTCAGCACGGGAATGATGGTTCTGTTGGTGGCGGTGGTTGCGGGGCCGTTATTGGTTGTCTCCGAGTACACGGCGTCGATTTCCAAATTCATCGCGGGACCCGATGTGCCGGCTGCTGGAGTGGCGGGAACGCACGGAGTAGCTGGCCGGGATGACGGTGGCGACGGTTGCTCGATTTTTACGTTTGCATCTGGTATAATTGTCTGGAATAATAAAAATATGGAATTTTATGATTAATCGGCAAAATTTATAAATAACGAAGAGGGAATGAAAAATAAGAGTGATTTTATTCTTTCTCTAAAGTCTTGTGATGTATGGCTATAACAGAAGACTATTTTAGGTAATGGAACTGTATTAAATTTTGTTTACTGCTGACTGTTTTTATTCTGTTAAATGGCCGATACTTCTTTACACAACAATATTGACAATATTAAAACACACCATTTGCACAATACAATTAAATTAAATATATATATACGTTTTCCCCAGGCGTATGCTGCGAGCTAATACGAGTGATTTATGCATTCATTATTCTAACTTAGCATTACAAGGATATTAATTAGTTCTCTGGCGCCTAGCAACAGGTTCCGCAAGAAGGAATTAATATAAAATATTCAATTATTAGGCAATTTTTTAGTCTGTAATTTTTTTTTTCTCCACCTTCAAATTGATATTGTAAAAGAGTAAGTAAAATGTGACCATCTGTGAATTTTTTGCGATCTCAATATTTTCGAAGCTCAACGAGGAACTTTACGCGAATGGATTTAGAAGGATCCAAAGTTTCGAGAAGAAAAAAGTACGGAAGCACTCGGGAATTGAATCGGCATCAAAGCGAAATTTTCCGCATACTTTTTCAGACTCCGCTTGAAAAAAAAAAGGGGGACGCGCAAAAAATCATACCGAAAGTTACCCCCGGTCGAAACGCGCTTCCCTCGATCCTCAATAAAAGCCATTAGCGGAACAAGGAATTTTTAAAATATTCAACGTCGAGCGAAATATTTCGCCGGGAATTCCGTCGATCAGCGCTTTACTTTCGCCTCCGCCGGTTTGGCTTTGACGGAGAAGATATAGCCGGCCGACGTGCATTAGAGGGATTAGGCTATTACGGGGTGTGGTTTTTCGTCGCGCTTCAGTGCAGCACCAGGCGCTGACCCTTTGACAGCTGAGCCGGCGTAAGTGATATTAATTTTTCGATGCCGGAAAATCGACTCGTCACTCTGCCGTAAGTCAGATTACGAGCCTCTTGCTTGCGGTGCGTTAATTGTTAGGTAATAACTTTTGTTTAATATTCGTTATCGATTCTTCGTCAATTGTTGTACTTACGCAATGGAGATTCTCTTCTGGGGACTGCAATAAAATCTGTTATAATAAATTAAGCCACAATTACAATACTTGCAACAAATAACATGTTAAAAGCTATGCCGCAGCAAAGCTAGTCAAAATACTGATAAAATTATGCTTACGCTCGAACCTGATATAAATACGAGACAATTATAATGGTATGTAAATTATTAAACCGTTTGACACTTATTTTTTTTTTAATTCCGCAGACTTGCAACGAAACGCCTATAATCCCCTCTCTCAGTCTAAATGGATTCATTTAAGTTTTTTCATCTTAAAACTGTTTATATTTACCTATATTTATGAGAATTTATTTTTATTTAATAATTTATAAAGTCAATAAAATACTCGATTTTTATTCGTAATTAAAAATTTATTTTCAGACCCAGTTGTGTGAAATATAATATATATTGCCAATAAAAATATATGCCAATCTGACCATTTATCTTGTCAAGATAAGATCTTTACTTAAATTTAATTTTTTTTTTATCGTTTATATAATTGCTTTGTTGAAAAGACAATTGAGTAACGCATGTAAATTAAATAATTTTTTATTGTTATCGTTATTAATTTTATTTAAAATTCTTCAAGATTAAAAAATTCACATACGTCTTTTAAGGAATCCATAAAATGAAGTCTCCTATCTTACGCGAAAAAAAGGATGTACATTGATGTACGCCTGCTTTACGTTCCCGCGAATGCAGATAAAAAGTGAACCGAGTAAAATGCATTTTCTTATCTAAAGCCTCAGAATTATTTCTAGGCCTACAGTGCAGTGCGAGACGTAATGTCTCACATTTACAGTGCGAAACCTATAAAAATAATTTGAGTTCGATTTTCGATATCACCGAGCAAAGATAACTTGGGTGATTTGGCATGAAATCACCCGTAAGAGGAGCAGTTATTTACCGGCACCATCTCCTCCTAGACTTTTCACAGTGATATATGAAGCACTACATTGAAAATTTTTCGTTATATTAAATTCCAGCGCAACTCTATTACGCGCGGTTTAAAAATATGACTCCACACTATTGAAAGTGGGCGTCTTTATGTTGCCTTCCGTAAGTGTAAAATGTCTCGTTTATGGTCCAGTTTCGAGAATTTTTTATGCCAAAAATGTACTAAAATATATGTAGGATTATTTCTATTATTACGGTTTTATGCGAGTCTTATTAAGCAAAATAGGTCAAGTGTCTTAACGTTGGATATACGAGGGGCGTTGAAAATTATAATTCTCCACGTTCCGGAACAAACAATAGTGTAACAAAACTCTAGAAGCCGTGAAAACATTAAATTAAATATAATATAACTAAAATATTATTCAAATTTTATAGCAAATGTACATATTAATTAATTCAAATGTTTTCCGACTCAAAATAAAATGTATTATTTGTTGTAAAATATTATCGAATACAGAATAAGTAACAAATTTTTGTAATTGTGATTTAAAAAAAAAAAATAATTATTAAAATTATGGAGTTCTTTTTAATAATTTGGCCCAAAAATTTATTATTTTAGTAGCTTTTAAATTTTAAATTTTGGATTAAAAAAATTAAAAAAACAGTTACCGTATCTTCCAAAAATTCCATAAGATTTTCCGCGTTGTGATTGACAATCTTCCCATCGCAATCCACGCTGGCAAAGCTTTCCGTCGGAGGTTCTTCCAACCAGTAATTAGCAGACATTCCAGGCGGCGGATCGCTGAAGTCCTGCTGTTCGACGACGAATTTCAAACTATCGTAGTACCACAGTGACGGCGTATACTTGCTTTGCTTTACTCCCGAATTCTTGACAAAAGTGGCAGCTTTTCGTACTTTCTTGTACTCCCTCCTGAATCCCGTCCTCAGCGCGTTGATCTTCCTCATGACGCTGTTCTTATCCGCCCGCGGGTCGATCTCCCGCATCTTCTCCACCAAGGCACTGTAGGCTCTGTCCTTGACATTCTTGTTCCTGTAGTCCTTATTGCTGTACTTCCACAGGCACGGGTGCGCCTGATAGATCTCTATGAAATCGCAGATGAACTTCTTCGATTCCTGCACCTCGCTCGGCCTCAGCTCCTCCACCTCCACCTCGTCCGACATTTGAATTTTTCGCGCGCGCGCGTCTGCGCACGCGCCTCGTCGCAGGCCCGGGTGAGGCTAGGCACGTCCGAGTGCCTGCTGCGCGCGACGAGTTAACCTTTCCGCTCTCTCGCAGTGTTTTCCGATGCTTATTGACTACTCCTCATCGTTCCTCGTGGCGTAATTCTGTCGCTGCACTTTTGCTTACGGCAGGCTCCGATTTGATAGGAGGTATCTCGCGGTCTTGATCGACAGGTTAGTATTCGCGGAACGTCACATGGGTCTGTCGGAACGCCTCTTTTTTGCTTCGACCGTAGTTTCTAACGACGATAATCGACGATAATTAGAACGTTTAAGGCGAACGAACTTCGATCGTCGATGAACACGAAACACTCGTCACCACTTCGCGTTTACTATTTTCCTTCTGTCTCTCGTCATCGCTCGCAGTTGATGCTCTATAGGTGAGCGCTCTCTACCAACGAGGACGCAACTGTGGAGCGTTATACACTTACCAACGCAGTCCGCTCCGTCACCTACACGTATACAAATACTTAGAAAAGAGGCGAAGGAACGAGCAGTAGACTAGGACGTTTTCCGGCGTAATAAAGCATTGTTTTTTTTTTTCGAGCTGCTTTTTTCAGATCGTCCGTGTACGGAAGAGAGACGTGTGGCGAGCGACTGAAAGCGAAAGGACCAGTCGATGGAGTTAAAAGATGGGTAGCTGCGAGGCATCGGAGGCAGACTCGCCGGCACCTGTGTCTGGATGTGAGTATCGCTCCAGGGGTTTATTGGTTTTTGTTTGCTCGCGCCACGCCAGCCGGAAAAAAGGAGAGTTATATACTCGCCGGAGTGCATTATCGGGCGAATAGTCCTCCGCGCTTTTTGCCCTATTCGCCTGTTTAGCTGTCTATGGTGCCGGTAGAGTTTTGTAGACGATGTCGGGGGGGAGGAGGAGAAAGCGGTGGAGGTTTTTTTTTTTATTTGTTCGCGAAAAAGCTGCGGATTTCAGGATCGTTTGGAGTTACTCCGAAGGTTTTGCTGTACAAACAAATATGCCTTTTTAAAATAACTATTTTTAAATTAAAAAAAAAATTAGATTAAAGTAATGCAGTAATTTTATATGAAAAATAGATTAGAAAATAATAAGTCACGTTTTTAATTGCACAATTTTTAATATATTTATATCATAAAATATTTATAAAATAACTTTGATTTCATTCAATGTATTAACAACACACTTTTATTAAACATTGTTCTAAAAAAGAAGCATCTGTTGGCCGCATTTTTTGAAAGTTCCTTTGATAGGAACATAATGTTATTATTGCTTGCAATTTATAGCCAACCCGTCGTAATGAATAGTTAAATATACGGACCTGAAAAAATATTTATACTTACAGAAGCATGGCATCGTTTCGAAAATAGCACTAAATAAAGTTTGATGGAATATCTCTTGTAGGAACTTTATTTACTGCTGTGACGTTTACGAGAATTTTTACATCCCCTTTTAAAGACCTCTACAAAAGCTGACGACTTTTTTTTTTAAATAGCTTTTTCCGTAAATTCAGTTTAAAGTCTAATAAAACTTTTATCGTTGTTATAGTAAATGTAACATACCATAGCTAGCTACTGAAATTTGGTGAACGTTCGATATTTTTTTTTTTATTACAAAAATTTCTGGATCTGTTGTTAAAGTAACGCGAAAATATTTGCGATTCATAAAATTCTATTTTTACTCAATTACTCCCTTCTAGAAAACATTAACAAATTTTTCTGCACTCCCAACACTTTTAAAACTCAGTCGACAACTTCCATTCGAAAGTAAAAGGCATCGTACATATTTTTCGAGCGACTATAATTTCGCTCAACAATAATTATACTCCGTGAAATTGTGAAAAACAAAACAAAAAAAAAATACAAACCCGTTCCATCGAAAAATAACCTCGGCGCGGCGAAAAATTGCAACGCGAATTTTCCATCTCGTATTTTATTTAAAAGTAAACGCTGCCACTTGGCGAAAAGTTTTATCATTCATTTATATTTTACGTTTAAATCGACTCCGGGCATTCGCCCTGAAACGTGTGCATCCCTGCGTGTGACGCAAGATTTAAAAGGCATGAATACCCCCATTTATAGATCCGCCGAGATTCATATTGTACTCAAAAATTGATGTCGCTACCAGAGAAATCTCTGCGCCTACCTGCTCCGGACGATTTCGCTGCACTTTTTTGAGCCTCTTTATTTTATCTGACGTCGGCTCTTTTTCGTTTGGCTCGCTGTGGATTAAATTTGTAAACATGTCACTTTTCATATAAAGAACCTAATTTCGCTTCCTCCTACAGAGGAAGTTTCGTAAAAATAAAAGTTTTTTTTAAAAACGCGTAACGTGTGTTTTCAGGTGTTTGGAAGCAAAATACATTGCTCTCCTCGAAAAATGTCTGTTGGATACGTGGAAATCTCAGCTTCTATTGAACGAATTTTTATCGAGCTAGACGTATTTTATTAATTTTTTTTTTTTTTTCGTGAGATTAAAAATGAAGAAATTAAATAAATTACTATTAATTTCATGAAATGACATTTAACTTTTCTATTTTATTTTAGCATTAATAAGTAATGTAATGAGACGAAATATTAAAAATTTTTTTAACGGTAATTTCAAAACTTTTATAAAAATTTACTAAATTTCGACGTGGTATATTGCAGTGAACAATGACTTGCTTTTACTAATGAGTCATCTTACTTCGAAGCATGAGTATCTAACTAGCTTTAATGTTACATCACTATATAGTTTAGAATGACTTACAATTTGCGAAAATGATAGCGGAAAAAACTTTGATATGAAAATTAAAAATTAAAATTTTCACTCTTTATTTTTTTAAAAAGTATTAAAAATCAAACTGAAAATTATTGTGACTAAAAATAAAATAGTCTTTTTCAAAGTATTTATTTTCCATTGAAATGAAGTAAAGAAATATTGCGCGATAATAGTTAAAAATAAATGCATGTTAATAGTTCTAACCTCATTCTCATTATTTCTTTAATTTTCACGTAATCTATTTACACATTTAGCCGTGAATAAAAAATGTTTCCTGTAATTTTTATTTAAAGTTCATTATCTAACTTATTTTTCGCTCTTACAATTAAGTTTATTTTAATTTTCTACGCAAATAGGTACATTTCATTAGTATTTTATTTTAAAATTTCGATTCGTTATCATTTGTTTAATTTGCTATCTCGAGAATCTTCAGATTATGAGATAATGACACCTGTAACAATCAAGAAAATTGATAAAAGAACAATTACTCTCTTGCATTACGAAATATAATTAATTAAACTGTTAACTATATCTATAGATATCAGGTTGAAAATCAATTACCAAACAAAACTCTTTTATATTGCATCCAAGCAGTTCTTGCGATGCAAGATAAATCTGAACAATTCGCAATGTCCTATCAGCAAAGTTATCCAACAACAACAAATTCAAAAACCACGCCGATGCACTGCTTACAATTGGCTTGATTATAAATCGGCGAAACGGATCCATAAGAAATTTTCTGCTATGCACAATATTGCACGCAGCTCGTTAGTTTGTTTTGCTCGACTTGAGTCGCACGCGTGCAACAAATATGGCACTCGACTGCTCAGCCGACTCGCATAACAACGTCGGGTATTACGTCAGTTCGTATATATACGAGATCCGCTGCTCACAATAATTTACGGAATTTCGGTGAACAAGGCAAGAAAAGTACTTTGACTCGATTAACGATTATCCGGCTTGATTTCGACAGCTCTTCGTTCAGTTATTTTGATATGGCTATTAAAAAATTTCACAGATTAAATTCATCAGACCGATTTTAAAGATTTTATGCTGTTTTGGGAAACGCAGTATCCTGCAGAGAAGATTCGGTCAGCTTTCAAATACTTACAATGAGAACTTTAACTAATAATAAATTATATAAATAATGTGAATTGTGCAATATGTGATAAGATCCTTGGAATAAATAGTTGCGGTAATTTAGTTAAAAATAACTAAAGATACATCAACATTCGTAATTCAAAAAATAGATTACATATTATCAATGCATTGCATGCATTCCTGTCTTCCCTTCAGAAAAGAAGAATTTTTCATATGTATTGAATAAAGTTTTCAGGGTTGACAATTATTTCATTTTCCACAAAAGCTATCGATCCGGCACTGAAAGCTTTCAATAGGTGGCTCTTGAACGGTCAAACAGATAGAATAACACAGATCCAAAAGTTTTCCAATTTATCAATCAGAATTTCTGACTTATTTATTTGTTTAAAAAAAAAATGTACGTATAAAACGTTTCTTAAATTAGTACACAGCATTATCTAATAAGTCGACAAATGTGAACTGCCGAGCGTGATGTTTGCCTAAAATAGCATTCAACATGTCAAGTTTCTCGACAATCATCTCTTTGGTCTTGTGTTCAATGGTGTAGAGGATTAAAGGCCTGAGGATTGGTATCACTGCTTTGATTACTCGATTGTAGATATTGTCCATGATGTGGCCTACTAAGGATACCGAAATTTTTCTGCGTAAAAAAAGAAAAAATAATTGGTTAATAAGATATTTAGATTGCTATTAAAGAACTTTTGTAATCTTTTAAAGAATTAGAAATATTCCAGAGTAATTCTCTCCATAATATTTCATGTTACATCTAATTCAGTCGTTTTGTCAACTTTCGTAATTTGTGAAAATAAAATCATACTGAATTATAAAGTAAGTTAAAATAGTTAGGAATATAGGAAAGTTTACCCAGTATCGTGTAACTCCAATTTCCTGAGGGTTACTTGG
Source organism: Ormyrus pomaceus (assembly GCA_900474385.1). Classification (NCBI taxonomy): domain Eukaryota; kingdom Metazoa; phylum Arthropoda; class Insecta; order Hymenoptera; family Ormyridae; genus Ormyrus; species Ormyrus pomaceus. The sequence goes on along the minus strand of UCOM01003245.1, from coordinate 4,044 downwards.
TAAGTTTGGAAATTGAGGTCTACTACTAACTTGACCTTCAGATCGGATAATTGGGCGTGGAAGTCTCCCTTTCTCGTCACCAGTAAAACTCTCAACAAGTATCGGTAATCGGCCTGTAAACCGAAATAAAAAATAAAGTAGCTGCAATATGTATAGGAACTAAAACAAGTAAAACTATAAATAGGGTTTCTGTTTTCCCTATTGCAAATTTAATGTTTTAAACCTTTTTGCATTTTTTAATAATTTATTGAAAGAAAAGTATAAATTACAAAACTGAAAAAGTATATACAAATTTATAAATGAAAATTTGAAGTTTAAAAAATCCCTTGCACAATATAGTAACAAGACTTGAAAAAATTTTCAAATAAATAATTATCCAGCCAAATTGAAAACAAAATGCTATTTCCATAGATTTAATTCAATCAGACCATTAAATTATTCGAAAGCCCGATTATTTAACCTAAAATTAAAAATACTCACGGCAATCTCGTCCCATCCGAGGGTACCCTCGAAAGTCAATACTTTGTCGCTGTACCTGACGGAACATTTGCCGGCGCGCTTCAGCTGCGATAAATTCTGGAGCCATCCGGTGTGAAGATTCATGTAGATCTGCCGATTAAAATTTCAGCGTTACGCGCGGGGCGCTCTTTATCTGCTAAAAATTGAAAGATTCCGGGGATATTTACGTGCGGCGTCACCGGAAACTTTAGATCCTCCAGAGCCATCGGGTCCAGCTCCATTAGAACGGAATCGATTGCAGCTACATTGTCGTCGATTACGTCGTTGACGTTGACTTCGTAAACCAATTTCCTGGGCCTGAGCCTGTTTTAGTTGGATTAAAAATTGGAAATAATTTATTTATGATTCATCTTTTGGTGGCTAATTTATCAGTAATTAAAAACTATCATTGATCGATTTCCCTTCACTTTAATCTTAAACTCTTTTTTCTTATCTTTAATTATCGTTATTTCTCATTTAAGAAAGAATTTACTTCTTCGTAATCTGTCAATATTATTTGTCAATAGTATTTCTATAAAATTCTATCGAATTAATAGTAATAAAAAAAATTGTAATCTCAGAATATTTTCAAACCTTTTTTCGCCCACATTAAAAACTTTTTTTCCCGTCCCTCGCGCCCTTTATTCCGCGGTTAAAAATAGAATTTCCACCAGAAAATCTTCGCTGCACTCTCCCTAAAAACCCCCCCTCGAAAAAACCCTCCTCCCCGACTTTTTTCTCAAAGAAACAGGCGATGCGCACTTACTCAAGCTCGGCCGACTCTGCCTCGGCGGCGGCGACGGCGGCGAATCCCAGGGCGAGGAGGCCGAGTAGCATCAGCCTGCGGGGGCTGCACTTCCGCGTGAACATGTTAATTGGCGCGTCGGAGCACGTAGACGGGAATACGAGCCGGCCCGACGTGCCGCGGCTATTTATCCATCGGGAAATTATCGGGAATCGGTCGCTATCGATCGTGATCGAACGATTTTTTAGAGGCGTCGGAACGCCTCTCTTATCGCCGGATTGTTCGGAGTGGAGAGGAGATTTCGGAAGCGCAGGTATCGGCTGATTAGGGACTTTGGAGGTAATTTAGTTGAGTGAGCGTAGAGTTCATTGATTTAGTTGAAGGAATTGCCGCTGTCGTTAGATTGGTTGAAAGGATGGGTTGATGAAAGCTAAACATTTCACAATGTTATTTCAGTTTCTTAAGATTCAAATGTTCTGACGTATAGATCAAGAACAAACTTTTTAAATATAAAAAATGAATCGTCCGATAATTTCATAATATATGAATTAATCAATGAATGCTTGAGATTCAAAAAAAATTTAAACAATTTTATCTTTTTATTTCTTTAAATCTACACTGATAAGCTGCGAAAAAAAATGAATGTAATAACTCTTTATGCAATTAAAAATTACCAAATCGTTTATTAAAAATAAAGTTTTTTCCGCGCAGTTTTAAAAATTTCACATAATAAAATATTTAGGAAAAATTGACCGAGAGGAGATTTTAATCTTCATCACCTTGACAAAGTAACGCAATTCAAACTAAATATTTCAGCTATAAATAAAAAGTATAAAATAAACAAAGCAGTTCATCAATAAAGGGATTATAATCGCAAATAGATAATATATATCTTGATCTAATCAAAATCTGTTAACATATAATTTTTTTTTAACATATAATAATTGTACATAACTTCCAAAGAGAGCTGCAAGAAAACAGTATACAATAACTCTAAAATACCAAATAAATTCCAATGCTTTCTGCAAACGCTGTCACGTCGGCGAAATCTTAAAAAAAATCCTCATCGAAACCCCAAGGTCCAACAGCTCGGAAAAAATCTCGAACCGATCCATCATCGCTAATCTGCACATCGACCTCTCTCTCTCTCCCATCCTCGCGGCCCTTATCTTCCCCGCAATCGGCCAATCAATCTCCGCGCAAAGAGAGAAAAAGCTCGCGCGCCGCGTCCGCGGCGAGCGGCGTAAACAAACACCTGCGCGCCCGAGACAAAGCGACGGCGAGCGCGAGGCCTTTTATGTGCGTAAAGCGGCCGCGTGCACGGCGTAATGCGCCGAGCGCGCGAGCGTGAATACGCGTCACTTGACTCGTCGACGACGAAGTCGTCGTCGTCGTCGTCGTCGTCGCCGCTGCCTCTCTAACGGGGGCCGAGCGGTGATGTGTGTGCTTGCGCGCGTGTGGATGAAAGCCGGAGGCTGCCGCCGCCGCCGCCTCTGATGCGCCGTGTGTGTGTGTGTGAGCAAATGCGCCTCGCACCTTTCAGGCGGAAATTTCTTTTTTTTCGCGCTTACTGCCCGAAGAGCTTTTTCTTCGAGCGACGCGTGGCGGTGCTATTTTTATTGAGATTTTAAAGGCTCGGAGTTGTAAGGAGAGTTTTGCGATAATAATCTGTGGTTGTATAATTTATCCAAGGAAATTTGGGATTGTAATAATATGTAGAACACCTTTTTCTATCGCGCGAATAGGAATGATAAATTAAAGGCTTTTCTTTAAATTGGACCTTGCTGTTTTGTAAAAATAAATGCACGATTTATAAATAAAGACGCGATGCATTTTTAAAGAGTCAAAATCTCAAGATAATGTGGATAAATTACTCTATAATATAAAGCGGAAAATATACCAGATTATCAGTCATATTAACTTTATAAAGTAATCCCATCTGGTTTAAAGTATTTGGACTAAAAGAATATGTAAAATTAAAAATAATGCACCACGGTAGCTAAATAAATAAGACTGTCAATAAATAATTCTGACATACATTATCAATTAATTTGTCAGCAATTATTTTTATATTCAGAAGTATTTATTATTTGAATTAATATTAATAATTTAAAAATACAGAAGAAATGAATGTAATATTTGTGATTATACTTGATAATGATAAAATCGAGTTTTGTCCTATTAGCTTAAAGAATGTTTTGTAATCATGTTTTGCGCCTTTAGAAACCGCCGATAAATCGCAGCTCTTTAACCTTATTTTGTTGCCAGCAAAGTCGCACCTGCGCAAGAAGTATTCGCTTATAAAATTGAGCGCGTATATATAATTGCATAATATAATTAGTGATATAATATATTTACGTGATTTAAAGACTCAAAATTCAAGTATTTTTCTTATCTTAACAGTTATAATTTTAAAATTTTATCTTAAAGAAGTGCGTTACAAGATGATATTAAAGCGATTGTTTCGTATATTAATATAATGAATAAATCATTTTTTTAATTGTCAAATTTTCAAAAATTTATTTTTTATGACAATTTAATAGTTGAAATTATACATTTTGTTATAGTACCCTAGAAAATACGAATTTTATACTAACTTATTCGAACAATTTTAAGTAAAAATATAATGGATAAGTTTCTTTACGCAAGAAACGTTTTTCTCTTTAATCTACACGGAGAAAAAAGTATAAGTAAAAATTGCTATAATTTTTATTAAAAATTGCTATATTGTATACCAATCTGGAGACAAACTCGAACTATATTAAATTTTAGTATACAGTATAGCAAAATTTCAGATTATC
>UCOM01003244.1:0-19313 GCA_900474385.1 Ormyrus pomaceus | reverse complement strand
CGCAAAAAGGAAGAGGAAGCTGAGAAACTAAAGAAGGAGGAAGAAGAGAAAAAGAAAGAGGAAGCTGAGAAACTAAAGAAAGAGGAAGAACGCAAGAAGCAAGAGGAAGCTGAGAAAGTAAAGAAAGAGGAAGAACGCAAAAAGCAAGAGGAAGTGAAACTAAAGGAGGCGGAAGAACAGAAAAAGCAAGAGGAAGCTGAGAAACTGAAAAAAGAGAAAGAACGCAAAAAGCAAGAGGAAGCTGAGAAAGTAAAGAAAGAGGAAGAAGTGAAAAAGAAAGAGGAGGCAGAGAAATTGAAGAAAGAGGAAGAACGGCAGAAGCAGGAGAAAACCGAGAAATTGAAGAAAGAAGGGCATAAAAAGGAAGAGGAGGTTGCTAAAAAGCAAGAATCTGAAAAACGTACCTTAAAAGAGAATTCCGAAAATGTAAAGAAGGAAAAACTCCCTGATGAAAGAATCAAGAGCAGCGACAAAATTAGATCTCGAGAGCGGGTGAGAAGGGAATCGGTAGAAGTTTCACAAAAGGTGGAAGAGGCCGTCAAAGATGATAAGGATTCTAGAAAATCTGGTTACACCAATGGCTCTATATCAAAGTTAAAAGATGATTATAAAAATGGAAGAGCAGCTTATGAAAATGGAAGAGCAGCTTCTTATGACTTATCGAGTAAAGGTAAATCTGCAGCCGATTACAATGAGGCTTCTTACGTGCGCCAGGATGCCAAGTATTCGCGGGAATCCCCGTTACATCTGCGCAAAGAAACTCCAAAGGTGGACTACACATCCAGATCATTGGGTCAAACCACTGATTATAGTTCTGCCCGAGAGAAAAGTGAACTCACTAGCCTGTATTCAAAGACGAGCCCAGAATCGTTCTATAATAAACATAGAATCATTGAACAATCCGGCCCAACCAGATACGATTACAAGAAAACCTCACTCAGCGATTTAACTCGCTTTAAGTCTGATAATCTTTTGGATTTCAATCGGTTGCGCCCTAATAAAGACACGAAATATTTGTCAAGATCAAGGGAGGATTTATTGCGTCGGGACTACGACTTCAGATCATCTCATCCGAGTCTTTACAGTGTCACGAGTATTCCCGATCTGCGTACAACTGGAAAATCATATTACAGCTTTGATCACAGTAAAAAGTACGACACTTACTCCGCGTCGTCATTAAATTTGGAGACTGAAGCGAGAAAACGATCTTACCTGAAAGCACACGACTATGCTACAAAAGAGTTCGATCGTCCTACGTATACGCCTAAATCCTATCAAAGTAATGATTATTCTATGTCTGTATCTGATAGTTTAGCTTTGAGTCGATCTCGAAGAAGGTTTGAGTCAAGAAGCCCAGTCGTTTCTAGTGACGGAAGTTCAGCATCCAAATCATCGAGAAGTCGAGATCTAGACGTAAGTAGAATAATTGTCTATGTTCGCATGCTTGAATAATTCGATATTTAAATCACGAGTATATAACTTAATTTAACAGCGCGGAAAGTGTCCAACGTTCTGCACGAGATTGACCGACTGCACTGTCGCCGAAGGCTCGCACGTAAGACTCATTTGTACCACTATTGGACAGCCGGAGCCGCAGGTTTACTGGACGAAAAATGGGGACCGAGTACGTCCAGGTGGCCGAGAGCGAACGAAGCATGAAAATGGAATGGCCACGTTGGAAATCACTGCCGCCGAGCTGGAAGATTCTGGATATTATACTTGCGTGGCAAAAAATACTTACGGTCAGTCTTCGACTGAAGCTACAGTTCGAGTTTATTCGATTTACGAAGCTTCTCCTTTGGGACCTACGTTTACGTCAGCCATGAATGGTGAGGGTAATATTTTAATATAGTTTTTTTGGACAGAACTGTTAATATAAAAACTTTTATAGATAAATATAAGAAAAGCGATCGAGAGTTGGTGCTAGAAACTCGAGTTAGAGGTCAGCCTACTCCGTCGATTTCATGGTTAAAGGATGAGCGACTTCTACGGGGTGATCGATACCGACAGTCTTTACTCGGTGACGGCGTCTGTCGTCTGCAAATATCTGAGCCGGACATTACGGACAGTGGACTTTACGTCTGCAAAGCGACTGCCGATAAAAGTAGCGAACAGATTCGGCACATGGTTCACTTTGACGGTAAGTTCGATTTGTAAATATTAAACAATTGCACGAAATAAAGTTATATTTAAATTTTGCAGATTTTGACAATCGGAAGATTCGAGCGAGAAAAGACGATTATGCTTTTGACAGCAAATTGTACGGCGCTGGTAAAGATCGCGAAAAGCTTCCGAAAATATCAACGTCTCTCGCCGACTACAAAGTTCCTGCCGGTGGAACAATTGCACTGCAGGTGGAAATAAAAGGTCTCTATCATTAATCTTTCTAATACCGGAACGAAAGTACCGACAGACGAAGCAATGAACCAACTCCATTTCAGATACATCGGCGCCCAACGTAACTTGGCTCCGCGACCGAGGCGAAAGGAAGGAGCCGATCTCCAGTCCGAAAATTCGCACCTTCGCCGAGTCCGGCATTTACACGCTCATTGTACCGGAAGCGACGGAATCCGAAGCCGGCACTTACGTGTGTCGGGTGAGCAATGCTTACGGCCACGTCGACACGAGCGCGACCGTCGAAGTCATACCTCTGAGCAAATTCGACGACTTGGGAAAACCGGCGATGTTCGTTTCGAGACCGGCGGACAAGATGATTCACGTGGTGGACGGCGAACCTGTGTCCGTTTCTTTCAGGGTTAGCGGAACTCCGAAACCGAGAAGTGCGTAAGACAAAAATGTCATCCTTGCTGTAATTTCATTTAGAATCTATGTGATTTATTCACGCTCAATTTGTAAATATTGTTAGACGGCCAGTTTCGACAGCGAATTTTTAGTAGTTTTCATTTCCATTAAATTTATTTCTACAGATTTCGTTTAATATAATACAGAGTGGTCGAATCACCGCAATTCATTAATAATTTGTTTATTTAGTCGTGTGGATGAAGGGGATAAAAGACATTACGGACGGTATACGCTCGCATAAGGAGATGATCGACGATTACGTCAGATTGACTCTAAACCGAGTTAATGCGGAAGACGAAGGAACCTACTGCATTCTCGTAAAAAATTGTTATGGCTGTGACAGATCTTTCTTTACGCTCAAGGTGAATTTCATACCGATACACGATCTCTCGCATATCCATTGTTTTTACAATAAGCACATTTTATTAACAGGTAAGGCAAAGGGCAAGGTCTTTAACTCCTACGTCGGAGAGATTAAGTTTGTCGGATCGGCTGTCGGACATCCACAAGAAGGAGCAGCAGTCGTACCTCCGAAGTGAGTAAATCGAATCTCGAAATTCCCTAATTTTTACCGAATCCGATCGAGTTCCCGAGCCGAGAACTGCGCTCGAAAAGCGGAAAAAGAGCGGCCGCTACGAAAGAGGTCGGAGCGCAACTAAAAATTATTGTCCTGCCTGCCCACGCTTCGAATTTCTCGGGCAACCCTCCCCCGATACTATTTTCGTCGGGCGTCTCCCCGCCAGCGACTTTGCGTTCAAGAGAGGCGCGAGCGAGCAATTTTGAAATTTAGTTCGGTGCGCGCGGTCCAATTACATGCGCGAGTTTGGTCTCGCGGCTCCTAGCTATTAGCGTACGTCTTACGCTCGTTGAATATTAATCTCTCGCTTGTCAGAGGCGCAACGTTGTATCGAGCCTCGGCCTTTTGCGCTTTGAGTGATGAGTGATTTTAGAAAAAAATGAGCTTCGACGCCGACCGCTTTGCCGACGACCAGCGGCTTTTGGACTCTAAGCAAAAATTGCTGAAAAGATTGAGATATTCGTGGTATCAGAGACATAATTCGGATTCGGAATTGCTCGCTTATCAAGGTACTGAATTTGACATTTTTTTTTAGCTTCCGCAAAAAGCAAATAATGGGAAAAGTAAAAGTCGGGATAATGCGCAAGTTATTTTTGCATTCCATTTCGTAATAAAATTAAGAATTTACTACGTATAATAATAAAAGCACACTTTCTAAAAAAATTTGGCTTTCAAAATTCAGTATTTTACCTCGTGGCAGTTATCAATAAACATACTCAACCATTGCCGCAACACTTTGTCGTACTTAATGCGGCAATTAAAAATAAAGCGGGCAAATAGCGGGAGGAAAGGTGCGGAATGAACGGCAGCTTTGATTGTTTACGAATGATTTAGATGTCCCGGGGCCAATTAGCAGCGAGCCAATCGTCGTCGACGGCGGCAGAAATTGGCTTTCTCTCAGCTGGGGCAAAGCGGACCAGTGTGGGCCCGCTCCGGTCATCGCATACCGCGTCGACGCCTGGCAGATGGGAGGCGACGGAGGCGCAAGATGGGCCGAGGTTCTTAAATTTAATTTTTAATAATCTTATGTAACAGCTTGCTCTGGAAGTCAAAGTGCGTTTCAATTATTTAAATTATTAACAAAGTTCCTCACTGTGAGATTGAAGATTTCCAAAGGAACGAAAAATATTATGCATGTATTTTATGCAATTCTTATATAGACTTAATTATTTTACGAATTTATTGTGTTCTAACGTTTTTTAATTTGGTAGAAAAAAAAACTAAATTGTTTAATTATTATTATTTATTTTTATTTTATTAATAAGACATTAAATTTATAAGCGACTGAACATTTTATGCGGTGAAAAATTTACAGGCAATTGTTCAGTCAACGTACAAATTTGTCACGTCCAAAGCAAAGGATAGCTATTTTTAGCCAAACAATTAAATTGAAGAAGCTAACAAAATTGAATTTGTTTTTGTTTAAAATAGCTTGGTATTTCGCCAATCAACTCTTTCGACGCCTTTAACCTTCGACCCGGCGGCGAATACAAATTTCGAGTGACGCCGAGAAATCGTTACGGATGGGGCGAATCTGTCACAATGAACGGATCGGTCACCGTAAGCGACGATGTCGAAATACCCGAGTTCACCAAGATTCTCCCTGGACAGCTGAAAGCGCTCGCTGGCTCGACCGTCAAATTAGAATGCGAAGTGAGTTTTTTTTCAAAACCGTTTGTTCGACTCATTCGTATACTACAAATCTTCCATTTAGCCGAGAACTTTTACTTTTTCCCTTCTGTTCGCTTTTTACTTTTCGCCGTTCGCGCGTAAATTCGCTTCTTTTTTAGGACGCGTGTTATATAAAAAAGAATCGAATTTAATATTGATTCGGAATTGCAGGTTCGTAGCGATTCGAAATTCGACGTGAAATGGTTGAACGAAACGACGGAGCTCGACTCCAGCACGGATTCCAGATACGTCATTAAAAACGAACGGTCCATGTGCTCGCTCGTCCTAAATAACATCAACGAAAGCGATTCTGGCAGATATATTTGCGAAGTTTCGAATAAAGCTGGCAAAGTATCATCGTACGGCCGAGTTTTGGTTGTAAATGATCCAAAAATTTTGAGCGCCGATGCTCGCCTGAAGAAAAGGTATCGTGCACTCTCAGTTTGCCTATTTTTGCCAGTTTTCGAATGTTTTCATGTGAATTTTGAATTCTGCGGCAGGTTCCTCGACGGCCTCTTGGAAGATGGGCCTCCGCAATTTACGATGCGACTTCGGGACAGAAGAGTGCAAACTTCGTATCCCGTGAGATTAACGTGTCAAGTTTTTGGCTGTCCTGAACCGGAAATAACTTGGTTTAAGGATGGCAAAGCTGTTACAGAAACTAGTAAGATATTTAGATTTATTCCCCGCTTTTTATTTTCACTTCATCGCGTAAATTTTTAACTAGTTTTTTTTTTTTTTTTTTGTTTTTATTGACATAAATTCTAAATATTGAATCGAAGTATCAATGAGCGTAAAATTGAATATTTTCCAGCGACACGATCAATCTACATAGACGACTCGCACTTCCACACCCTCGAAATCGCGCGATCCAACTTGGAGGACTCGGGAGTCTACACGGCCTGTGCAAGCAACAAAAATGGCTCGGTGTCCTGCAGATGCGTCCTCGTTGTCGACAAGGGAATCCGGGCCTACATAGCTCCCGAATTCCTTTACGGTCTGGATGTCGCTTATGCCGTGAAAGTGGGCGGAGAACTTAGACTTACAGCGCAGATCGAGGCCTATCCTAGCGTTGGCATTGTATGGTGAGTATTCAATGGACCGAAGTAACACTTTTTTGCAAGTACTAGACAAACTGAGAACTCAAACGAGCAATCATTTTTTCCTTAAACTCAAATGATATTGCATCAATCGCGCCTCGCCACTATTTTATTTACTACCACTGTCTTCCTCGAGAAACAGTAAACTCTGCCTTCTCAAAAGCCATTACATCTCCACCTCCAATACCTTAACCCGCTAAACCCGGAATGTCCCAGGCACCGAGACGGGATCCGTCTGCGGCCGCGGCGCAGGGCGGCCATGACGCTGAGCCACGACGGCACGGTGGAGCTCGTCCTGGCGAGGGTGACGAGCAGAGACGCGGGCATCTACACGTGCACGGCGACCAACGAAGTCGGCAAGGCCGAGACGTCCGCGCGGGTCTCCGTGATTGGACCGGACGACAGCCTCGGCCTCCCGGCCGACGACTCCTCGCCGCACGTCGTCGTCAATCCGCCCGACGTCGATGTTCCGTAAGTCCCTTTATACTTATCCGTCGCGCGTTTCCTGGCAGAAGTTTGTCGCAGCGTCTCTTTATAACGCATTGTACGAAAATCCGACGAACTTACCTGGCCTAATTAAATTGGGAAGCAATTAATTGCCAATTTACCTGATTTCTGAAAATAAATAATCCACAATTACTAACAATCCAAAATAAAATGTCGACCCTGACTTGCAGCTACTCGAGAGTGCCGCTGTTCGTGACGAAGCCCTTGTCGACGGAGGCGCAGGAGGGCGACACGGTGATCATCCAGTGCGAGGTCGTCGGCGACCCGAAGCCGGAGGTCGCGTGGTTGCGCGACTTTCTGAAGGTGAGCACCGAATCCGCGCCGATAATCCGCACGCATTGCGCGCGGCTCGTTACCGCGGCCGGCGGCGTAAGTAGTAAAGCCCTTGTCGCCGCGGCCTTGGCTGCCGACTCTCTCGTAAATCGCGCGGCTCGGGATATACGCGCGCCTTTGGCAAACGCTCCCGATCTATTGTGCAGTGTATCCCTCCTCCCCCCGACCGATGGCCCGTCCATTAATCACGGCCAGGCGAGAGAGCGACGGATTTTTGACGAATTGCGCAACGATTCTCGCTGATGGGAGTTTGACGCGGGAGATGCGGGGTGAGATGCTTGGCGGGGATAGATGAGGTAAGTCGCTGGGTTAGGAAAGAAGAGCTTGTCATGGGGTTTCGAATCTTGAGTGGCGTTTCGAAGTATTGAATAGCCGTTTCGTTTCAAACGACATCAAAGGATGATAATTGTGAAATTTAGGATGAAGAATCGAATTTTATTCACTCAATTATTTATATAAGTCTTTCTTTTCCTTAATTATCAATGAATCTAAAAGCGACGAGAAAACTTTATTAGTCTCGAATACACAATACTTAAAAAAAGGTCAAGTCACAGGAGCACAATGAAGCAGGCCATACCCAATTAGCAGGCCAAACAAACCATAACTCTCATCGCTAATTCCACCTGTGCGTCATCCCGAATAAACGAGACAGGCTCTCTTTCCCGCCTGGGGACAATAGACACGCAGCTGACCCCGCGCCGGGAGTTCAAAAGACTCGGCGCCCCCTAAGCGACGCTCAGCCTCTCCGCCTAGAGGATCGGAGCTCGAGACCTTTACGTAATTCCGCCGGGCGGAATGACGTGTCGGCTACTGCTAGCTGCTCTCGGTCGATCTGGGTCAAGGTGGCCGTGCGCGAAAAGAAATGATATTCATTATGCCCGTATTCGGCGCTCGCCGGCAAGGCAAAGTCTGCGCCGGTGCGCGTACACCTCGCGACCGCTTACTTTCAGCTATTCATCATCTGGCCGGTAATTGCGCTCGCCGGCCGGCCGGCTCCCTCTTTTTTTTTTCTTTTTTTTCTTTTCGCATCTCTCTCCCCGCGCTTTTTTGGCGCGCCTCCGCTTTCTCGCGTGCCGACGACTCCTGCCCACGCCGGAGCGGCGCTGCTCATTTTTGGTATGGAATTTTATTTGTCACCTCTGATTTCGTTACGCGCGGATATGTCGCGGCGGGAGAGGAGTCGGGGGAGACGGACTCTCGCCGAGGACGCCTGATGGAAACGTCTGCTTTCGACGTTTTACGAATTAATTTCGTTTTTTCGACCTGGTTCGGCTGGCCATCGGGAGTTGCCGAAAATTTTCGGAGGGCTTTCTGAGAGCTGGTAGAAATTTGTGGCATTTTGAAATTTAACTAGAATCTTTAATTATTGTAAAGCGTTAATTTTTTATGAGGGAGGTAGACCTGTTTATCTAAAATGTGGGAATTTTCCAGCAAATTGCCATTACTTTTCCCTGTAAAATTATAATTAGGTAACTGGTAGCCAAATTTTAATATTTACCTTTTCAGTTTTTTAGTATTTCTAGTTTAAAATCAGGGCAATATTTCATAAAATTATTTATGTGTCTTCTATGTAAATGCTTTAATAGGAAGTATGATAATAATTTGAAAGTCGGTTAATCAATTTTTTGTTAATTACCCACAGGTACATATAAAGTTTCAAATTATCTTATCTGTATAATATGCAGAGAATTATGTTTGCTCATGTGTAAAATACACATAAATCATGTATTATCTTATATTAATCAAAACGACTCGACGTTCGCTTCAGCAATTCAAAGTTTGTCATTTTTGATAAATTGACTTTGTGGCAACTTTCAGGATAGTAGAGTGTTTTTAATGGTTCAAGTTTGTGTTACATTTTCTTTTCTAAACATTTAACATATTATAAGTTATTTTATTATTTATATTTTTTCTGTTCTTAATGAAACTTTAAAAAATTTTTAAAGTTCAATCTTTCGAAAATAAATACCAAGTTCAGTTTGATTTGTAAGATAATATACGTTAGTCGATATAGTAATAACGAGTACTACAGTTCGAAACAAACTTATAACTTTTGAAAAAAACTGTTTCCTCGATAAATATGTTTATTAAAGTTGAGATATATGAGACCTTACAAAAGATTACCATCGATATCTTAATGTGAATGTCGAATAAGACCAAAAAATTACCCACGGGACTGCTTCTTTTGGAAACACTGGAATCTGGATCGAAAAGGAAAAAACTGAAAACCTGTCTTCGACTCATGAATTTATAACTTTATTACAAAAGGTGCATTGCGAGGAAAAATGCAGAGTCAAATTAAAAACGAAAAGGGAACTGATATTTTCTGTGTCTCGAAATCGCAAGATACCTTATCGCTGACTTTAAAGTACCTGTCCAATTAACAGAAGCTTTTGTCGCCGTAACTTTGAATTTAAAATCTTTTGCCCTCAGATTTTAATAGTATGTGCATCAAATCGTCTAGCTCCTCCATCTCCTCTTTTATCAGATCAAATCCACCGCGCTCCTCCCACAACAAAAGCACGCGTCACTTCTATCAGCATAAATTCTCCCGTGAAAGAGAGGCGCCTTTCCTTGACTCGATTCGATTCCTCGCTATTTGCATCCATTTTTCATTGATCGAAGCTATACACACATCGATATGTATTTTCCGCGCCGCGATCGCGGCTGCTTTCAAGTCCAACGGAGGCCTTCGGCTGTTTACAGTGCGCTGAAAAAAGTTTTGCCGCCGCGCGCTCCGAGAGAAATTGCGCATTTGCATATTTGCTTTGAGCGAGCGCAAACTCCGCTGTTTATGATAGAATTTCAAGTGCCGAGGATGAACGAGCCGGTGATGGATGACTGAGCGCATATATCGGAGAAGTCGATTTTATTATTCTGTTCTTTTTTTTTTTATTTCGAGGAGCCTTGGACATACTTTATGTGATCGAGAGAGAAGGAGAGTTTAGGTGAAGTAAGTCTCGTTTTATACGAGATCCTTATTATTAACAGTGTTATAAAATGATTATTTACGATTTATTTAATGACTCCGAATGCCTTATAAAGTAATCGGCGTTACCCGACTGGATACGTAAACGCTGCGATACGAAAAACAGGGCAAGAAACGTTAATTTTAGAAAAAATTAATGACTTAATTCGATTAATTAAGAGCCAGCGTAATTTACATACTTAGCGGCTCGAAAAATGAAGGCGCCTTGGTTCTTCGTGAAAAAATGTTAATTCGTTTGTAAGTACGGTCAATATTCGGCCTGGACAAGGACGCGGAAAGATGGATAAAAATTGAGGCTAAAGATTTCGGCGATTAAGATGCAGTTTATCAGAAGATACGAATTATATGCGCCCACCTGCGCAGAAATTATATAATGAAAGCGCGCAGCTCGAACGAATTAACTTTGCGCGAGGCAGGAGTTTACGGAACCAGATCACAAGGCACAATGTATGCTTCAGTACTTACTGTATAGAAATTATAGTCGGAGTATACCACAATATGTCCTTTTTATTATTATATATTTATATAATTCTTTAATTTTTCAACTCTAAAAAATAAGTTTTTCACTCGAAGGGAATCAGAAATTAAAATTGGATCGATTATTAGATTGTAAATATTATAAATATTATTGACTGCAGTGTCAGTAAAAAAAGTTCCCGAAGAATCCAACTAATACAATTTCAAGTATTTGCGTAAGACAACTTTAAAGGGATAATATGATTTTCCAAAATACCGTTGACAACTGTTCCCACGCATCCGCAAACAAGTACCGTTTTCCTATTTCCTTTTTCACAAAATAAGGAAGCTTCAAACTAATAAAAAGGCGGCCTTTGCGCAACAAAAATAAAGATATAAATAAAGCTTAATCTGAAATTACCCGCATTACACCGATGAAACCCGGCATAAACTCATGCCTCTTATCGTTACAAGCAACAAAGTATAGTCCTTAATTAGCAAATGACGCAACAAGTACAAGCGAAGCCGGCAATAAAAACAAAGTTCGCGCCGGCATCAATAAAACCACATGCATAAATAACTCATCCGAAATATTCCAGTCGAAACGGCGCCCGCAAAATTTCCTTAATAAAACTTCCCTCGTCCTGCTGCGAGGTTCGATAAATATCGTATTCATTCAAATCGGCAAATTCGAACGCGCGCAACTCGTGGCATCGTGGTACGTCGGTCCCGCGCGAATTCCGTTAAATAACCAGTCATCCCGAGTGTTTTCCTTTTTTTTTTGTGACGCTGGAATGCGAGACTAGAAGTTGGAGTAAAAAAGCGCGGGGAAGAGGAGCACAAAAGAGAAGGAAGCGGAGATGAGAAGGAGAGTTACTGTTCTGTGTGGCTCTAAGTGTGTAATGGAATGAATGAGACAAGGATGTTTATTGGCTCAACACAGATCGATGACTCGGTGATTTTTTTGTTCTACTTCACAGTTAGAAGGAGATAATGCTTTGAGGAATAATACGAATTATGTGCACGAAAGAGATATTTTTTCTGATCAATGTGAATTGCACATTTTTCAAGTAAGCTAATTAAATCGTCGTTAATATATTTTTTGTTATGCATCCATAACACAAAAGTTGAAAGAAAAAATTAAGACTTTATATTATTAGTATTATGGTATTTTTATTTAGATTTTTTAAAGTGTGTCATTCGCTGTTGGCAAAACGTTATAACAATGATTACACGTGAATTCTTCGAAAAATCTTTTCGTAAAAGACAGGTGTTTTCGGATGATGTAAGATGATTTCACCCCTTATATGGTTTAAGGCAGAAGTAAAAATACTGAGATCATCTCTAAACAAAATAAGAGAATGCATGCATTTAAATTTTACAACAATAACCTTTTTAGTTACATTGTTCAATTTTCACATCGTTCACGAATTTCAAACAAAACAAATAAGGCTAAATTACTATCATCAAAAAGAATCATTTGCATTCCTAATGACTGGTCTTGAAAGGATAATTATAGATTGCTTATTCAAAAATTAGCTGTGTAAACACTGTCAAATTAACTCGTTACTTTTGGAATACGTAATAAACTTTTAAGTATCTTGAATTAACCATAGATCTTAAAAATTGAGACTTTAAAAGAATAAATGATCAGTCGTAAACTCAAATTACGATAATTTTTGAGATTGTAATTGCACACCAAGGATTGTTGAGTCTGAATATAACTTTGAAATACAGCACTAAGTAAAACGAAGTCCGAAGCTTGCAAGATTAATATGAGGATTATCACTAAATATGCAAATCTTAATTTAACTCATTATTTTAAAAAGCTTATACTCTTTTTGCGGCTCACTTTATAAAGAGTTTGAAATTATAAATTCTGATTTTTTATTGCTTCAATTACACTTTCGCGAATGCTCAAGAATTAAAATAGCTGCGAATCATCTGCCCAGCATAATCATGAAAGCTTCTCTCCTAAACCTTTCCCACAGCACTCAACTGTCGCGCGCGCACTTTCATCCACCGAAACTCCCCGAGGCCTTTCAATTTCGAAACGCCACTTGGCGAATTTCAGCTTTTCCTCTCTTATCCAACCGGTGGACCGAGAGCGTTCGCGAGAAAAAAAAAAGAAGCTCGCTCGCGCGCCAAAGTGTCACCGCCGCTCTCGGCGTCCCCACCTCCGGCGGTCGCGTGCCTCGCGCGCCTAGAATAAGGGAGACAGAGAGAGAGAGCGAGCGAGAGAGAAATCGGCGCTGCCGCTCGCGGACCGCCGACAATCGGCTGCACTCCGTCGCGTCGCCCACACACCGCGCGCAAGCGCCCCGCGAGGCGCCGCCGCTCATTGTGCTCCGAAGGAAGTTGGCGAGTGTCCTGTGAGGGAACCGAGTGGACTTTTGGTGCGACTCCAGTTGTGATGTAAGTGCGCCGGTCTCGTGCGTCTGTGCAGTTCGACGGGATTCCGCGCAGGATTTGCGATCGAGTAAGTTCTCTTTCGACCTGGCGAAGGTTCTTTGGGCTCGGCGTTTTAACTGGGGGTTTAGCGTGTTTTTACGGACGTAAATATCTTGCACTTTCGATAGATCGTACCTGTAATTGAACAAATATTTGCATATCGATCGGTTATGAAAGATGCAAAATCAAGTACAATTTCATGTTATAATTGCTCGTATCCTGCGTCCAACAGATGCAAATTTAACTATCTCAAATCTAATTGCTGTTTTCCAATCGATTTCTTTTTATTTTCAAACTCGAATTCTATAAAAAGAGTGATGGTTTTTTTTTGCTATCGCAAATGAGAACTTGAAAAAAAAAACTTTAAAATTTAGTCAAACTAACGTTCTAACTTGATAGTTTTGTATTGCGACAGTACATATTCATTATAATGCATAAATTACTTTCTTGGTATATTTAAAGTAAAGTTGGACAACAAGTCAACGCAAACGACCCGCATAATGTTAATGTTGGGAATCACTATCCGCTGCAATTAACATCAATTTCACTACAGAAATGGAGACAATCTAATATAATCTCGTCCACATACACTGTTGTTACATTCGCTCTATAATTATTATGCAATGCATTGAATTAGAGATAATTTTTTCTCGTTTCTAACTAACTAGTTTTGTATTTGTTTAGGAAAATACGTGTAGTGATTGGTGTTTGAACCAATTAATTATTAAAAAACAAAATATACCCTTTTAAAACTCTAAAAAGCGCTCGTTTCTTTAATCACACTGAGCAGTCTTAATACTAACTTACAAATCGAGCCGCTCAACAAGTTAATCACAATTACAGTAACTTGACTGATTCTCTTTTAAAGTAGGTCTTTTAAGGTAGCATGAACTCATTTTTAAAGCGTCACTCTCAATCCCGCACAAGTTATTTACAAATGTTTTAGCAACATTACACTTTCATACAGCGTTATCTTTGCCTCCAATGAGTCCAACTCAACCCTCTGAAGACTTTTAAAAAAATTTGTCAAACGTCTCAATTTCAAGTCAACCCTTTTCTTTACTCAATAAAACATCATTCCCCGCAGACCACAAGCATTACTCCTTCTGCACGTCGAAAGCCGATCAAAGCAGCCAGCCATCGGCCGGGACAGAAAGCGTTTTCCTTTGTACTTGCTTATAGCGGCTTCGGCGCCTTTGCGGATCGCGAAAGCGCGCTCGAGCGTCTCACTGTCTCGCGCCTCGACGTATTTGGATTCCGCGATTCTCGAGTCGAGTCGCGTACGAGCCAATGACGCGGCCCTCCGTCTCTCTCTCTCTCTCTCGCTCGAGAAAACCGCGCGTGCAGGACGTTTTTAGCCGGCGAAACCGATATATAAGCGACCACTCGTGACTCATCCCGCGGAACTCAATTAGCCGAGATCCTGATGAGAAAAAGAGTGGATCTAACGGACGAGCGCGGCAATCGAGGGATGACGGCGATTTTTTTCGCCGAGTTTTTGCCTTTGCCTCCGGAGTCGGGTCGCATTAATTTTGCGGTCTCCCGACGCCGAAGTGACAGCGATCGACTCGGCCGTTGTCGAGCTCTTTTTTTTTCGCTTCCCAACTGCCTTTTTGCGGCCGAGCTGCTCGCGCGAGTGTGTGCGACATAACGCACTTTGTTTTTCGACGCGCCCGCGGACAACGTGATAGTTTCGTCGCGCGCGACTTGTATCGGGTAATCGTTGAAGGCGTCGAAGCTTTTTTTGTGCAGATGGTCTTCACAATCAGCGTTTTGCCAGAAATTCGGAGGACTTGAGAAAGACTTTGAAAATACTTATCGACGAGAAAATTGGTATTATTATAAGAAATTTATTTTCTTTCATTCGCTTACTTGTAAGCAAATGAAAGATCGATGAATCTTCACAAAATGCTTTTTATCGCTTCCTCGCGGAGGAAGTTTTTATTGCTGATAAAACTGTACTTTAATTGGATCTCTCTACTTTCAGTTTTAATACATTCCTGGAAGTTTAATCAACCACTTACTGACGTTTACAGCTCGATATAAAATATTCAGTAAATAAATATAGAATTGCCAAACTCTTGGCGTTAGTTATTAACGGCGATTCCTGTCCTATAAATTGCTTGATGATAACAGTATATAAAGTAAAGTACTCATTAATATAAAAATCGGGCTTAAGTTCAGTGAAATATTTCCACTCGGCTTCGTTAAAAATTCATTCCCTACATTTTTTTATTTTTAATAGTGACACTAACAAGGGGAAACTTGCATTATGTCACGTAAAAAAGTTGATTTTCTATCATATTTATGAACTTGCAAAGTAAGTTTAAGATTTTATGCGAGTAACATTGACAGAAGCAGTCGTAAAACCGTATATTTTTCGCAATTAAAATACCAGGTCAAAAGCTAATACCGATTTATCAATAAAAAGATCGAGCGTTGCTCAAAAAATTTATTCGATTGGCACATAAATCGAGCCCGGTGATTCACGTTTGCTAATCCAACCTCGATGTATTTCGAAAAAAAAATACCAAATCAAACGGTTCTCGAACCGTCGAAACTAATTGCATTGTTGTACACCGCGACGCCGCGGAATAAACGAACACGGCGTCGAAACTGTAAATTTTGATACCATAAATAGTTATATACCCGGGCCGGCGCGGTCAATAATGGCAGGCAGGAGGAATTTTTATATCAGCAATTATCATTGAGTTTGGGCACCGTCGATTTTTTGGCCTGGAATAAAAAAGATATGACTTTATTGACGATGCAGGCGTGAGTCACACGCGCAGCGTCACACTTAACGCTTCACACCCGACGTACGTGTTTTTCTCGCCCCAGAAAATTAAAAGGATCCTTATTGTGCCGGCTCGGCCATTTTCTTATTTTAATCATTATTCTTTTCGAGATCGAAGATAAAGCGCAAGCTATACTTTTAAATAAACGAGGAGGCAGTATCGTAAATAAGTTGATAAAGTCGATTTTTAACGGCGTGAGTCACGTAAATAGGATTCAAACCTTGTGTCACATGTATTCGAGCAAAGGGGCTTAACTAAATTCAAGTAAAAGGGTAACCATTCGAGAAAGCGGTGGCGTTAAGTGCTTCATTTGCAGCTTTGAAATTGATTCGGAATTGCGTAAATTATATACAAAGCTTCTATTTTGCCCTTTCTCAAGTGTCGGCGTTTATTCGTAATACCCAAACTTATCGATCACGGAGAAGACAATGTAAAAGCCATTCAAGCGACGTGTTTTTCGTCGGCGAAAAAGTTATGACACTTTAATATACATTTATGGCAATACATCACTTTAACGCGCGATCAGATTGTCGACAGGCGGCTTTAAAAAGCCATCGAAAGCCCGCGAAAGCATAAATCACACATCTTCATTTAAACCCACAAGCAGAAAGCGGCAATTTCAAAGTAATAAACGCGATACCGCCATATCGGGAGCGCGGCGTTGCGTCACCGGCAAAGGATCATAATTAAATTAATTGTCGAGAGAACCCGGGCAGGAAAAAAGCTCCCTTCCCCGCCGAGAAAAAAAAAAAAAAAAAAGGAAACGATCGGCCGCCGCTGGCGGCGGCGCTCGAGAAAGGCGCCGCTAAATATTCCGAGAAACAATCAGCCGCGGCCGTTAAAGAGCGGCGCGAAGCGTTAATTGCCCCCCTGAAAAGCGCGATTATGTCAGGGAGGGCGGGAAAATCAATCGAGGAAAGCCGATTTTTATCTTTCGCCTCGGAGCCGCGGAGCGCCAAAAAAGCCGGCCGCGACAGGTTGACTTTCGCTCCCTATATGGGCGAACGCGACCGAGTGCGAGCGAATCTCCTCCTCTGCTGCTGCTGTGCCCCCTTGCTTCGCTCCTTCGCTCTGTCTTCCTTTTCTCGGCCGCCGCGGCGCCGCAGACGCGCGATCGCGAGCGAGCGACTGACTCGGAGGAGGAGACGTCCCCCCCTCCCCCCCCGAGGGGAGTTGCCAGCGCAGAATTCATAACTCGAATGCCAAGGACTGGAGACGCGATGCGCTTCCGCGATAAATCGAGCTCGCCGCCGATGATCGAATCGGGCTTGGCTTTGTTTACGGGGCACTTGATGAATCGGCTCCTGGTGCCGGTCTGTTTTCGAGCGTTTATTGATTCAAAATTATCGTTACTTTTAAGGCTAATTTGGCAGATTTGGGCGGGTTGCTTTGGTACTTTTTGGCACACTTTCGCCAAAAGCTCATTTGCATCTCATTGAAATTTTCGGTCGTCGGTAGCGAAATCCATGCTAATGAAACGCGACGTGTGCAAAATAAAAATATTCCGTTATATAAAGAACAACAACAACACTAAAAGGAGTTGACTAAAGTGTGCCAAATCAGAAAACGTTGTTGTGGAATTTGGAAAAACGCAAGACAAAATTGACTATAAAGCAGACTTTTTCTGCAAACTATTTTTATTTAATTAAAAATCTGACATCTTCTGTGCACGCGGAATTAATATTCTGCATATTTAGCGGCCAAATTAGAAAATGAATATGGATGAGAAAATGATAAAAATCTACGCCTCTCTCGAGATTTTGATAAATTGCAATCATTAATATAAGAAAACTTACAAAATTTATTTATTGGGCGCTATCTTGCTATCTGGACAATTAGCAAGAGGTATATATTTTCGTGAAAAAGGAATTAGTGTAATGGAAATTAGAGTTTAATGGAGACCAGTTTTATGGAAACTAATAATTATATTCTCGTCTAACCAGTATTTTCACATGACTTACTATTTGTGCAATGCCGTAATAATTCAAATTTTTCAATCGACAGATTTTTTAATACAATTTATTCAAAGCAAAGCTGATTGCTTAAGATCTCACTCTAAAAATTATCACACGCAATGCTCTCTACTAAATTCAGGGCAAATGAAACGATTTAAATTTAATGATTATATAGAATTAAAGTTTTTATACCAGCAGGTGCCGGAATCTGATTTTGCGTTAAAGAAACGAAAAAGCAGTTCAATTGAACGGTCAGCTGAAAAAGAATCCGACAAATTATCATAAATATTGAACGCTTAATATTAAAGACGAAAATTCCAAACGGCAACGGCTAGTAAAAAAAGCAAGGCGCGATGAAGGAGATATCCAACGAAACGTAGAAAATGTAAATTCTCGCTGATACGCGGGGCAAACAAATACACCTCGATCGCGTAATGAACTCGGCTCGTGCAAACAGCGCTCAAGCGCCGTTCCTAAAGCGTTTCGCGGAGTTTCATTAGCCTCGTAAAGAGCCGGCAATCTCGACGACTAGCGCAAATTCGCACTATTTATATACGCCAGGCGGCGGCAAGCCCTCCTTATTTAAATATCATTGAAGAAAGTGCATATCTCTCTCGCGCCTAGACCAGATTTCATAACGCCCCGCTCGCCTCTTTTTTTTTTTTTTTTTTTCTCCTCGTCGTCTTGTTCTCGTCCGCGGTGCAGAAAATATCGATAGAATGCGCATAATCGGGCGTGCGCCGTATACACTAACGGCCAAAAGTTTCGCACCTCCTTCTGGAAGGAATGTAAATGGAATATGGATAATATATTGCGATTTTGCTACTGAGTGTTTTCATTTTTTAAGCTTTAAGCCTTTATCATTTATAATGAACAAATTAATAAAATGATGAAATGTCAGTGTCAATTTTTCAATATTAAATCTAAATCTATTAAGACCTATCATAAGTATTATTGTAAAAATAAAGTCAGTGGACCTAAACTTGTATTGACCCAAATAATAATCTACAAAAATTGCTACTACTTTTGTAGAAATTATTTTCTGGACGCTGCTTTAAACCCTTGCAATGATAAAAACTCGAACAAGAGCAAAATCCCCTCACCGCTCGGAAAATCGGATAAAAATGCGATCAACAGCCACTGGCTAAAAATGGAAAGTCCGCGCCTGTCGGCACTCGCGGAACTTTTAGCCAATATTGTATATACATTCCAAGCTCTCTCTCTCTCTCTTTGGCAGCTTTTAATAAACGCACTTGGTTTACGCTTGTGATTGCAGCCGGACTACTACCGCGACGCACCGCACTTCCGGCGCGTCGGAGCCGGGCCCCAGTACAGCCTGGAAATTCCCCATGCCAAGCTCGACTACACGGGTACGTACTCGGTTGTCGCCAGGAACGAGCATGGCGAGGCGAAGGCCGTGATATCCTTGCAGATTTATGCCAAAGGTATGTGCGTCCAAGTGCACAGCGCCCCGAGCTTGCAATTTTTACTTCATTCTTTGACTGGTTTTTCAAATTCATGCAGATTTTACTTCTTCTAATGGATTTTCTTGTAACTTTGGGATATGTTTTCTAATGTCAAAATATGAAGCAAGCCACGTCCGTTCGGCCTAACGCTCGATTTTTCAAAAGTTATGTGCCCTTTTAGCAAAAATCTAAGAAAAATGGATTTTTG
>UCOM01003243.1:0-19302 GCA_900474385.1 Ormyrus pomaceus | reverse complement strand
TAATTAATTAATTTAATATATTTATTAAACTATTTCTTTATTTGATTATTTATTTATAAAATTATTTATTTATTACGTATGAAAAGGTTCGAAAACGTACGAAAACGTACAAGAATGTACGGAAGCATACAAATTTGTATATACCAAAATTTACGTTTTCATACTTTTTCATACTTTTTCGTATATTTCCATTTTTGCTTTGATTCAGCTATTGAAAAAATTTGGTAAAAATGTACCGAAATATTAAAAACCGTATGGAAAGGTACGGAAACGTATCAAAACATGTAGAAACGTACAAAAACGTACAAAGTGTCCGAAATGAAAGTCAAACCTTCATTTTTTTACATTTTTGTACGTTTTCGTACGTTTTCGTACCTCTTTCATACATTTAATTTCCATTGGGGGGGGGGGGGGGGGGCAAATATTTTCCTATTTTCCTTGACTTTTCAAATTTGATTATTTATTGAAATTCTATCCAATGACTCTAATTTTATAAGTCGCTCTTATCAGTCAATATTTCAAAATTTTAACATACCCCGTTTCAGGTTGTGCAGTAACTAGCAAACAGGAGTGTTATGTAAACTTTTTAAGTTTTATGTACACAAAATTAAGCAATTATACATTAAAATTAGTTATTAATAAAATATATTTTTATTACCTCCGATAAGGAAACCATTGGAGTAGTAGGCTTTCTTATTAAAAATTCTGCACCTCTGTATCTGGCACTGAACCTCGGAGATGCACCACTCGGAGTAACTCTTGGTAAGGAATTCTATATATATTTATATACATATAAATTATATATACCCATATATTTATTTTATGTTCATATTTAAATAGCAATTAATTTTCTTGATTTAGTTAATCTTTTTTAATAACGGTTACAAAAATAGAAACTTAGATTAACCAACATAAAATAATTCCATATAAATAACATAAAAAACAGGCGACGCGTAGGCTTTATTTGATACATAAAACTTATCATTTAACTACGAAAAATATATTGAAATTTCATAAAAGAATGATAAGATCAAACGTTAAATTTTTAGAATGTTCAGCAATAAATTTAATAGTATAATTTCTAATTCTATAGATTTATTGAAATCTTTAATTTGTAACAATTTATTTCAAAAAATGATTTTTAAAAAATTATAAAATATAAGTACCAACAAGATCTGTGAAAATAATTTAAAAGTTCAGTCATAAGAACCAATAAATTCAATTAAAATTTTAGAGAATTAATGAAAATAAAAACAAATTACTTACTGCACTATTGGTGTTTCTGTAAGCTCCAGAGAAAATTGGTGACTTGGCCCCTAGTGTACTAAGCAATGGGGCTACAGTGCTTCTAAGTTGTTCCAAAAGTGTAATATTACTGCTTTCCAAGATAGCCGAGCTCTTAGCTGGATTAAAGATATTTGTATTACCTCCAGCTGAGTCGATCACTACATTAGACCCGTCGCTATCTTCGCTAGATACTTTTACACTTATGATTGGTTCCTGCAGTACCGACTGCTGCTGGTTTGTAGCAGCCTCATCCGGCGTTATAGTTGCATGGTAACGGTAGATTTTTGGTGTGATTGCAACGCTAAGAGACTTCTCTGTTGCCGATGGATATACCACGAATACCGATGAACCTGAATCATCACTAGTAAGAGCTGCAGCGCGAGGCTTGTAGGTTACTTGATTGATTCCCGATTCTAAATTTTGTTCACCGGCTATGCCCCAATCTTTTAAAATTTTTTCTTCAGCAAATTGGGGACTATTACTGCTTTCGATTATTGGCTTGGTAGTGCTTAATGTGCTTGAATTTTCAATTTCATTGATGGCGTCATAAGGTTCAGTGGTAGGATTAATATTTGAAAATGTAATACCCTCGTAATTAGTAGTACTCACTTCGTTTTCTTCAGAATTACGCGAGACAACTTCAGTAACAAGCGATGAAGTTGTTGACGTGGGTGCAGATTTCTCAGCTTCAAACATCTTCATCGTCGAAGAAGTCACAGTTTCACTATCATCTTTAACCAAACGAGTTGAAAATGAGAAGGATTTTACTGTCCTCATGGTTGTTAAAAGAGTTGTTGACCCTTCAGAAGAATCGCTTCTTCTTGGAGGTCTAGGTGTCTGATTTTTTTCCATGTTTTCCAATGTTTTACGTAATTTTAATGCTACAGCCTTTATGTCTTCTACATAGTTTTTATCATTCTTTCGAGGTGTAAATATTTTACGAGTTTTTTCACCTGAAGGTGACTTAGTACTAGTTATTGGATGTTGATGATGTTGCTCTTGATCTTGAACACCTCCCTCAAGGTTAGAAGGCTTTGGGCCTCGTAATTTATTCTCCCTAGATTTCGATATAAACTTATATTTATTTTCTTGATATCTGCCCCTGCTTGATTTTGTTGTATGTTCTACATCATTTTCCTCGGCGTTAGTTTTGCTAGTGCTGCTGATAGTGGTCGAAGTGATCTTTGGCTTTTGCGAATACAAATTTTTGTACCTGGAAGTTCTTGTCGGATTTTCTTTAAATTGTTTTCTTAGTTTCGATGGTTTCCAATCAGACTTAGTGGAGGCTTTTTGGTTACTTGTTGAAGGATTTTGAGTAGTAGCACTGATTTTTCTTGTAACTTTAATCACTTTCTGATCTGCATCGACTGCTGAATCGCTGGGCCGCTGATCCTGTTCGTTTACAGGTTTTGCTGATGGATCGATGATTACTTGACGGGGAATTGTTTCATCGATGTTCAATTCGGGCTTGACCAATTTACGCGCGTTCTCCAATTTCATTTTTGAACGGGTTGCAAATAACTCGGCTGATGACATCTTGGTAGCCTGAAAAGTTTTGTGTTGAACAGCCCTCTTTATAGGATGAACTTTTGACTCTTTAAACATCCAGTTACCATCCCTAGTATCCTCAGCTTTTATTTTTTATTTTCCACACCTTTGCACACTGCTGTTTGCTTTAGATTGCCCAAGACTTCCCAAAGCATGGCAGTAGAAGAAGAATGAAGAAGAGTTTGTTAGTGCTTTTTTACTTGACAGATATGTTTTGTATTTTTCGGTGGGATTCACTTGCGATATGTGAGATACATAGATTAAAAAACTTATTCGAGCAATTTATAAATTGAACTTTCTACCGACTTATACGTAATGATTTGTTTTATTTAAATTTTCGCTCATCTGCGTGTCCTCGTACTGACTGTTTTTCTTTTAGCAATACAATTGCTACTTCGCTCTTTGCTTTACGTACATATTTTATGTATATCTTAAATCAGTAGGTGTGAAGAGAGTACCGACGAAGCGCAGAAAGGAAGCGGTCCATGTGACGAGACACTTCCTAACGAGTTCGAGCCACGTTTTCACTGCAGCCGACAGAAACTGAAAGTTCAATTTGCGAGATTTTAAAGACGCGTGTTGCGTTATATATTTTTAAATTTTAATCGGAAATTTCGTTACACCAACGAACTTTTTAATTGCAGTGCACGCAACAGTCGGTATTAGTCTGTTGTTACGTCGAGAATGAAAAATATAGGATAATTGACATTAGGTTTTTTAAACAAGTGGACTACTAATACTTAATAGGAATGAAAACTATTTAGGTTTGACCCATTCTAAAAATATTTCAAATTTAATCCAAATACAAAGTAGTTTATATATGTATTATATTTTTAGAAAGACTAAAAACTGAATATCATTTTTATAATCTAGATACCAATTCAACCTATAAATTTTGAAATTAATTTTTATAATTTTCTAAGTTTTTAAAAGATTTATCTAAATATATGTATTCCCTGCACAATTTAATCTATCTTTACCTTCTGATTTCAGTATTTTAATAAGAATAATTTTTTTATTTTACGTCTCTCCCTGCCTAAGATTGTTAAATAAATAAAATCTTTTAAGTAAACAATCTTCTAAATATTTTAACCTTTTATTTAGGGCACTCTTCAGAAAACAAATGTCAGCCAAAAATTTCATTAAGACAATGAAATTGTTAAATCAAAGATTTAGTTAAAAAAAATAGTTCTAATTAAAAGAAAGTTTTTAAGGAGGTTCATTGAAAATCTCCCGTAAAAATAAATTATTATAATTAGTATGGTTTAAAATGATTACTTATTAAATATATCAAATTTATGATAAAGGCAACCTGGATCGAAATTTCTGGGCTATTTTTATGTAAATATATAGCCAGTTGAAATTTTGGAATTCTGCGTAAACTACACAGGTCTAACGGATTGATGAATTTTAATACAGATGAACTTAAAATGTTCGTAATTAATTAATTAACTATTTTTGCAGGTTTAAATATGACTTAGACTTAAATTTAATACTTACAACTCTCTAGTGCAAAACCAGATGAATTACCAACACATTAAGATCAAGTAGATAAAAATCCATCAATCCGTTGGACCTATAGTTTACGCGAAAGTCAAAAATATCACTGGTTGTATCTTTAGATAGTGAAGTAAAAAACTTTCTCATCTTCTCAGGCTCATTTTCTCATAAATTTTATGTATTTAAAAAATATTCATTTTAAACAATACTAATTGTAATAATTTATTTTTTACAGGTGATTTTAATTGAAAAAATAGAAGGTTGTATAAATTATACTATTCTTGATTAAACGATGATAGTCAAACTTAAATAAAAGGTTGAATCAGTGAGACGAATTAATGAATAGATTTTATTTATTTGACACTCTTATACAAACAGACCTTCAAAAACCACACATTATTTGTTATTTAACATTATATTTGTATAAATAATTTAAATGTATACAGTCTTTCTAAAAACATTATTTACTATATATGATTTAATAAATTTTGTCATCAATTTTATAGCGGCAAAAAATTACCCATAAAGCAAATATAATGCATGATTCTACTAACATTGAATTAAACTAATTGTATATTCAAGTTTATTAATTTTCCAAAGATTATTCTGGAAACTTTATTTTAATTTTGATATTTTCTTTTTTATACAAAACAGTTGTTATAACGAGAGATTTCTACTGTAAGTCCAAGTCTTGATTTAGTTTCTAAAAATAAATGTATACTTACAATTTATTAATACAAATGTTGTTTTGTCATAATAGCGCGTTAAAAAAAATTGAAAGAATTAATGGAGAAAATATAAAAAATACAATATTAATATTTCGATGTAGCAACTAAGATATGAAATAAATAATTTGAATTAAATATCCACGTATGTTTACTCCATTTTCGCCAGCAGCTAACTTTTGATTAATAAAAATGATAAGGCATAAAAGAAATCTGTCTTCTTGAAGGAGTTTAAAAAAACAAATAAAATTTATTATGCAATCAGACAATCATTAAAAAGAATTAAGTTGGTTGACTAAATATTGATTTTAGCTTTTAAATGCTATAAGTCGTGAGTTTTCATTAAAAAAATTTTAAATGCCATTATAGTCAAATAATAAATTTATAGTTTCAAGTGAGATCATGGTTTTATGTTTAGATTCACATATTCTATCTAAATATTTTAGACAAATTTGTTTAAAGCATTATAAATTAATTTTTTTGGAAAATAAAAAATTAAAATAATTATAAATTATCTATTCCTATCCATTTTAACGTAAGAGAATAATAACATCTTTTCAATTTCCTTATTTTTTATGCGTTTGCAGTTCTTCGATTGCCAAAGCGTGAATAAGGATAAAGTATACTACATTTAGTCCTGGCTAGTGGTCGAACACGCGCGTGCAACACTCACCACGCCCGCGGATACGTCCACGCAGTTACTTTCTCCCGCGCGCAGCGCGAGAGGAACCCGAAATCAAGACCAGTGAACGGCGAACCGGTTTGCGAATCTGGGATAAGCCGCCTGCACGAGACTAGAAGTGTAATTTTTGTTTTTCCGCGGCTCGAGACCCCATTTTTCTTATACCTGAAAGTGACTTGCGCACCTTTCGATTACATGGACTGCGAGCGAAAATTTACACAGAAAATACTGTTTTAATAGTTAGAAGAGAAAACGAAATTTAGTTATAACGAGAGCTTCGTTAAATTAAGTGAAGAAATACGATGCCGGAGGCCAGTCTGTATGGCGTTACGGGTATTAAAAGCAGTTGTGAAAAGCTGCAGCTTGATGCTTTTTGTGTTGAAACTACGTGAATTTTCATTAATTTATTGAGACTTCTTTTGCATATATTTTTTTCAATTTTATTTCATTCAATTCCTGTAGTAGTTAATATTAAAAGTAACTCATCCATATCGTCTCAGAAATTTATGAAAATTTTCGTATAAATCATTTTGAAAAGTTTTATATAAAATTGTGTAGAGAATTATAAATCAAAATTGCAATCTGCACATTGTGCTTGTAACTAAATAGAAAATTCATTATCCGTGTCTTAATCGGAGATTGATGAAGTTTATTTCTATTATATATCAAGGATTATGGCACTGACAACTGTAAATTAAAATTAAAAAAAAAAAATAATTTGAAAGAAATAATGTTTATCGATTCTACTTATATCTGAGAGAAGACGCGATAATATATGAAAATAAAAAAATTATCAAATTATATAAATTTTAAATATTTATAAAGAACATTTTTTAGTTTATTTTACCAGCTCGAAAAAATGTTCATGTACTGAAAAATTGCGTGCACGTCCAGGAACTTTAATTTCACAGTTATTGTTATTATAAAATATAATGTCATAAATAGGTTGTTTCAATTATAAAACTATTAGAATAGATTAAAAAATGTACGAATTGAATTATTTACAAATTATTTATGTACATCTTAATGAATGATAAAATGCATTTACATAGTTTTGGCGAGAATTAATTTAACTTTTTAAATAAAATTTTAAAAATATTCGGAGGAAATTTTTAAACATTTTGATACTTCTCGACAAAACCGTTTTTTAAAGTGAAAATTGTCGAAGTGTTTAAATAATTTAATGAAGCAACGAAAAAATGAGCGAATGATCAATGCACAAACAATTAAATAGCGACTCTGAATTATATAATGTTCATCTTTTTGAATATTCCTTACTTCCTGCTCATCCAAAGGATTCGAAATTTGTAACACCAACGGCGTCCCAACAGTTTGTGGAACCGCAACTCGGTGTACGTTATCTGAG
Source organism: Ormyrus pomaceus (assembly GCA_900474385.1). Classification (NCBI taxonomy): domain Eukaryota; kingdom Metazoa; phylum Arthropoda; class Insecta; order Hymenoptera; family Ormyridae; genus Ormyrus; species Ormyrus pomaceus. The sequence goes on along the minus strand of UCOM01003243.1, from coordinate 12,194 downwards.
GAGGCAAGTTCGAGGTCTGCATTGACAGTACTAATCACATTCGAGCTGGTATTCAATCGTCGTTCCTAAGTAAAATATCACTTTATACGATTACTAGAATGGCTACTGCTTATCACATCGTTGTGAAATTGTTTGTATATAAAGATAGTAGGTTTAATAAATCACGTTAAAATACTTTTTAATAAAATAAATTTTTTAAATTATATTTACTTAAATCAAAATTTTAAAATCTTTTGTTATAATTAATTTAAAATTAATTTTAAGTGTGCTATTCGATTTTTATATAATCATTTTTGTCTTATTTACTATGAATGCATTAGTTAAAACTATTTTATTTTTTCATTTACTATTCTTGCTAAATAATAGCCAATGCTCTTCATAAAATTAATCTAACCACCATACGTAGTTTTTCAGCGGTCATGCCAACTTAATAAATGATTATTAAAAGCAGTCTTCGTTAAGTCCGTTATTAGTTATGTAAATCCCAATAATAATTTGTTAAAATTGTAATGACAGTCAAACCTTTTTATGTCAATTAGTTAATTTAATAATAGAAATCTATCGAAATAAGAATGAGTATAATTTGTAAGAACGTGCAACTTACCTCTAAGGGTGTTCTAGAATTCGAACCGGCCTTTTGCTAAAATTAAATTATGTTTTTCAATTAATATATTCTAAATTTAATTAAATTACTGTACTATCGTAAAGACAACTGCACAAATATAATAAAATAAAATTAGTATATGAATATTTTTTCTCTGAAATATAATAATATTAATAATAATAATAATAACAACTAACCAGTTGAGCCAATCTAGCCTTGAAGTCAGGAGGATAGTTATCATTTTCATTCGGTTCTTCTTTACCGTTTACAGTAGCTGGTTTCACAAATGTCTTATTACCTCTTCTTCCAGTTCCTCTCAAAGGAGATGCAGTAGTGGCAGTTGATCCTTTATTTTGCTCTGGCGCAATTGGAGCTTCAGCCGGATTGGCAGATGGTCCAAAAGATGGTCCATCGTGCCAATGACCCGGTCTTCTTCTTAGAGTCCATCCAGGATTACCTCGTGGTATATTTTCAGGTCTAACTGAGGTTGTTGTCGTTGGCGCAGTCGTTGTTGTTGTTGATGTTGTAATTGAAGCTTAAAAATTTTATAATAGAATTGTAAATAAAAGAAAATTTTGATCAACTCATTGTTGCTTGAACGCCCATGAACGGAAACTAGTTACTGTCACTTTTTGAGTAAGTCAGGTAAAGGTTTTTAATTTAATTATTGATGTTGATTTTTACTTTCAAGTGTCATAAATTGCAATATGGAAAAAACCTACGGTTGCGTATCTTTATTAGGGGATCGGGAGACACTGGTGTCCGCCCATGTATGCTTAGATGTTAACACGATTTCATATTAAGAAATTGTAAAAGATTGTCTTGAAATTGGCTATTCTTGTCTTTTAAAATATAACAAACAAAATTTAAGCTAGTTAGCTTAACAAAATTATTTATTAGCTAGATTTTTGATGGAAAATATTTTAGATTTATAATATATTTTAACGAATATTGCGTTTACCATCATTTTGTCCAGGCACAGGTAATTTTCTACCTCTAAATCCTAGCCCATGATTAAAAAAATCCTCTTTTGAAGCTCTTCGCCTTGAACCTGCAGTTTGTTGCTGCGATTGTCCTTCGCTGACTCCATCTCTTCTAGTAGCTTCAGGAACTAACGGAGATAGAGTAGAGGTGACGATCTGTGGTAACGTTTTAACTGGTACAGTTGTTGTAGGTAAGCTTGTTGTTACAATTTCCGGTCCATAATTTGGCGTAACAGTACCAATATTTGTAACAGTCATCACCTTTGCACCAGGTGATAAAGTTGAGAAAATTTGCTGATTACTTGATTCAGTTGTTGTCACCTCAACCCTATATCGACCCCTTGGCCTGTTTGGTTTTCTATCATCCTGATTTTGTATTTTCGCGTCAGATCCGCGATTATTAGAAGAATCGGAACCTCGCAATACTGATTTTCCTGCATTAAAGTTTCTACGCTTTAACTCCGGCTGCAATGTTGTAGAAGTACTCTCAATATTTATAGTATTGCTTTTTCTACTTTCGTAGTTTCGACCTCTATTCCTAACTGTCGAAGTCACGGTTTCAGTAGTACTCTCAAAACTTTTAAAGTTGCTACCTCTTCTAGACGTTCCTCGAATTGAACTTGGTGTCGTTTCAGTTTCCAGATTTTTACCATTAGTCTGTTGTCTTCCTCGAGATTTATAACGAGAATTACCTGATCGTTTTGATGATTCGTTAATTGGGATAGGTGTGGTAGTGGCAGAAGCTACAAATCTTCTTGAATCTTCAATGCTCAAAGGAATATTAATGCGAACACTTTCAGATCCAGAAGTTGCAATGTCGTGCTTTAAATGAGAGTCAGTCAGTCTTTTCCTAAAATCTGAACTTGTTCGACCAGTTTTGGGAGTATCTGTTGGCAATGTTGTATAAATATTATCAGCCGCTTTAGTTTTGAAAGCACTCGAACTTGATTGAAAATCACTCTTTAAAAATCGGTTTGGCAATGCTGGTTGAATCTTTCTACCAGTTCGCGAACGAGAATTTTCCATTGTTCCCATAAATACTGATGGTCCTGAGCTTTCTAATTGAGATTTTGTTTTTTCATTTTTTATTCGTCCAGGTCTTCGATTACTTGCCTTCAGAGTTCCATTGGTTTTAGGTGTTTCAATACCCTCAATTTGCCTATGCGCTTTTATTATTCTTGGACTGTCGTTCATAACCTCTGGTAAATATCTTCTATCTTTTTGCTCTTCATTATTTCTTTTACCATCCATATTTTTTTCAGATTCAACAGATTTCGGTATGACTTTTCGCGATGCAAATCTTGTTGATCCATGGTTATGAATTTTTTCATGTTGATCAGTTTTTGATTTTTGAGAGGTTTGAATAGTTTCACTTTGTGATGTCACAGATGTCTTTTCTGTGGAAGTGGATGTTGTTTGTGAGCTCGAATGACTTGATGAAGTCCTAGCTCGTATTCCTGATGTCCTTCGACTATTTTTTATTGTTGTCAATGACTCAACATTAAGTAGCGGCGTCTCGATTGTTGGTTCTGAATTGCTACTTGTGGACCCGAATCGAAATGAGCCACGAGTATGTTGAGTCGGTGACTTCTCTTCGTCTGTCTACAAGAGAAAAATAATTGATAAATTTTTTGAAAGGTTGATTATATATTTATAATAAAATGTAAATAATATTTAATATAAATAATCAGTGAACAATAAAGGAACGAAAATTTTTCGAACAAGTTTTTACAGGGTTTGTAAAAATTAATTGTTTCTGCATTTTAATAAAATATTCCTTAATTTTGCAGGTTTTATTGTGTTGAAATTCAAGTGCAGCAACTAATTTCCTTCATCAATTTTTTATGTTTAATCATTTCATCAGATCAGATTTTTCAAATCACTTTCTAAAATAATATTATTATATCGATATAATTTTGAATTTCAAATTTAAGACATAGGTAACATTCATTTTTGTTAAAATCACGTAATGATTGATAAAAGTCTAAAAAAATAAAAATATTGTTTCAATGTAAACAATTCTCGTTATCTTAAAGAAAAAGCTATTGTCGAATAATAATTTAAAAATTAAATAAGCTTGCCAAAACCAACAAAAGGATTAGTATTATTATACATATATTATTAATTAATATGGTGGATTAGATTTCTGTTTCTATAAAATATTTTATGTATAGACTTGACCTTGTAATAAAAAATTAAAAAGGACACATTTTGCATTATACAAAGAGACTACTAGTTTACGGCAAATTCCTTTGCTTTACTTAACGTGAATGTTGCATACTCATTTAGATGCATGTAGTCGCAGGTAGACCACGTTTTCAAGGGAATTTCGAAAGGAGAGCAATATGAGGCTCAAGAAAAAACTGCGCCGTCACTTACTGTTTCTTACGAGTTGACTGCTTCACTTTCGTATTGCTTATGTGCTTCACTTAAGAGAAAGAAAAGAAAGTAGCCACTAGCTTCGTCATTTCAATTTTTTTTATTTAAAACTTTATATGTAGATAAATCTTACTTCCAAAATTCAAAATAAGACCTAACGCGTCTAAAAGTGTCCCTGGCGAAAGACCATTTACTCCCTCTCACTTTTAGGAATCATGAGACACGGTGTAATTTGATTCTGATATATTTTCACGTTAAACTTTTTCCTGGTTCATTTTTTTAAATAAAATTTAAACTTAAAATATAAAAGAACATGTGTTATACTCTTCGTCGCTATACTCTTCGTTAAAAATTATTTTGAAGTTGATTAAACAAGTAAAGCTATATAAAAACTAAATTGCTTACAAATATTAAAGGTATTAACTTAAATTAATAAAACATGTATTATAAAATTTTGCAAGTAGCAGATAGATTTGCTATTTAATATAAATTCTATGTTTTTTAGAGTTAATTAAAAATATGATTCTTAATTCATTTTGTTTATGTTTATATTATAATATAAACTGATGTTCATATTATGTATTATATTATGTTGAATAGTTGAATAAATAGATTATATGTATCATTGATAGAAGGAAAATTGTTGAAAAGTTTCGAATCGAACTTCATGGTAAATTTTCATATTTTCGATACTCTTGAAACAATAAATAATGTTTTCTAAAAATGACCAGATACCATTTCACTTTTATATATCTGTATTCACATTCAAAACCTGTGCACCTATCACTCAGAACTTTTATAAATAATTTATTTATGCCTCCTCGTGCAGTACTAATTCGATTTCAAGAAAACATTTTTCCATCCTTTTGCTAAATATATTTTAGTTAAAAAATGTTTGAAATCTATTTACAGATTCAAAAAGAACATCCAAAAATCAATGGATTTTAAACATCCCTTAAGCAAAAAGTCAATTGACAGTTACATGGTCGTTGAGAACTAATGGATTAAGCAATTTCGAACTTTTTTAAGAATTAATTTGATTAAAATATTTCCTTCTATTATGCGCATATGTACTTGAATTGCAGTTGAAAATGAAATTTCTTGTCTTACAAGCAATTAGAAAATCGAAGTATAATCACATAATATTAATAAAAGAAAGCATAATGTCATTTTTATGGGAAACTCATAAGAAACTGACTTACTGTTTCAAAATTAAGTTTATTAAGACAAAATAGATTTCTATATATCCATCTAATATATTATTTAATAATTATTAAATTGGTTCTTTGAAATCCGAAAGGTTCAATTTTTCAGCAGCCCTTACGAAAGATAGTAAAACAAATTTTTGACGTTTACGCCTTACGGAAGTTGAACCTCCAATTTTACGATCCAACGGCTAACTGTAAATCTTGGCAAACCGCGTTTTTTACTCAAGGCGATTGCAAAATTACATTGGCAAACTGGATGCTCTATCGAGTTATGAGCGCGCGCTAAAATTAGTAATACATCAAAATTATATCGAGCTTTCTGGAAAACCAATATTACTTATTACGCGATCGTTCGTTTATTCATATATTTCAGTTCGAAGTTGAAATAACTAATTAAAGTAGCTGAAGATAGATTGTATCTTAAATACGTATTCGGAAAGCGTATCTAGAAAAAATGTGTCATAGAATGGAGAGCAACATTTTGAACAAAAATAATTTGAGAATATTTTGTAATATGACAACTAGTTATGGAAATATTGAGTGTTAAAAATTGATGCTTTGAAATATTGAACGTATATCTATGTTGGCAATGCATATCCGTAGGTATAATTTAACATTGAAAATCATTAATTTTTAACAGTCAATATCTCCAGAACTAATCATCAGATTAACAAACGTTGTAGGAACTTTTGTGCAGGATGTTCTCCTCTACTTATTGCATGATGTTTTTATGCATTCATTTTTGAAAAATTCTGTATATTTAACAAAAAGGTAGTGACTTGTCACCTTGATTAGCAGTTTTAATTTACATATTTATATTGAGGATTTCTTCATTTTCTGATTTTTATAAATTTCTGAATAAATAAATATAAAAAACTCAGCATCTTTTACATCCCGGTTAATCTTTTTCCTGCATTAATTTTTCTTTTAACCCACGTTAAAATAAATTATTGCAAACATGAAGTTACGTAAAGTGTATATAATTAAATTGTAGTTAAAAAATGAAGTAGTTAACCACTTCTAGTAGAATATGTTACGTTCTTTACTTGATTTAAAATTATAAATCACTATCTTAACTCTAAATTCTAAAACAGAACAACGGGAGGCCTAAACAGAGCGTGGGGACTGTACTATACTATTGCCGATCTATAAGTAGGAAAATATCGGGTAAAAGAAAACAGTTAAATAAATGTTTAAATGAACATAAACGAATTCTACAGCAGCAAGAAATTTAGATATTTTTATCCTTCATATAAAAGATTGAAGCACATCGAATGATCCTCGAGCTCAAAGCGACCTTGATGAAAATTCGGTAACTCTGGAAGAGCCTGGCCTTCGAGAAGCCTACAGGATCAGAACTATACAAATAATTTATATTTATGTATAATTTAAATGCCTTAAAATAAATGTATGGATCTTCAAAGAGGCAAATTGTATAAATGCAAGTGAGCTTGCAATGATGAAAAACTAGGAAACATGCTGCATGTCTTTAAGTTAATTACACACAAAAAAAGAAAAGTACCCTGCACTTTTGACAAGACAGGTGAATTCTCATGTATCCAAATCCGAAGTCAAATTAAGGACGTTCACACGCAGCAGCGGTGGTTAACCTTATCGGAATTTTGAAAATTTTCATTTATTACGATAATTTATGATACCCTTCTATAATTAGTATGTAATACGAATAAAATAGTTAAAAAATTTTATTGTAAAAGCAACAGTATTAAAACAATGTTTCAAAATAAACGTGCTCGCGCGCTAACTATACGTATAGATATACAAATAAAAGGAGTTATCTTTTGAATAGCTATATCTTCAAAATTAGTAACGGAAGCTATTATAAAAATGGTCGCATATTATTTTATGTATTACATAGAATCATAAAGTAGTTTTTTACAACAATTCGAAGATAACTGCTTTTGCGATCTGTAAAAATATGCTGCCTAGAGAGGCTTACTATAGGAACTCCGTGTTAAGAAGCTCAAGTTTAACATTGAATTTCTCAAATTTGAATAGCGGAAGGTGGGTTGAAATTTTTACCACTTGCAAAGCATACTTTAATTGACATATAGTACAAGTTTCAAGTAAATTTGAAGAAATTGAATTATCGTGTGAACGTTCTTAAGGGATCCAGTAGTGATTTTTTGAGAAAAAAGCAAAAAAATGATTTTTTTATTTTTCTTTGGAATTAAAAAAACGGACAATGATAAAATCTGACTTCAAATTTGAATTCTGCGAATCAAAATAGATATAGAAAAGCATAGTTTGGTTTCTTTTTTCATGAAATTTCGATCCATGCAGAGTTTTGAAGGCACATATAGAAATTTAATTTAAACGTATCAGCCCTTTTCAGTTTTAGTAGCTATGGTTTTTGATTCGCTACTACAGTTGCTTCCTCCTAGAGGAAGCTTTGGGATAATAATTTTCGGAGTTGTTCTAACAACCTGTTATAACTGTATTTTAAGGTGTCAAGAACAAGAATAAGTAGTTTTTGAAAAATGTCTGTATGGATGTATGTGTGTGTGTGTGTGTGTGTGCCCGTATGAATACGCCTGGATTTCAGCTTCTACTGAACGGATTTGCATCTATCACGACTCATTTATTTTTACTTTTTTTGTGATGGCGGTAAAAGAAATCTTTTTAGCTTATTTGTTCACATTTTATCGCAAATTATCGATTTTCGAAAAATTTAGTTTTACTTTTTTTTAATGATAATAAGATTGAGCTATTTGAATCGGACAAAAACCATTTTAAAGAGCATAAAAACCCCTATAATTTCAGGGAAAAAGAATTACTCGAACTCTTATGGTTCTTTTGTTTTAAACAAACACGTATTTTTTTTAAATTTATTATTCTTAAAGTAAATTATCAACTGCTCTGAAAAAAATTTCAGTAATTAAGAATATATATATATAGCTATAATCTGTAAAATATTCAAGCCATTTTGTCAACTAGTTTTTGAGTAAAAATCTGAAAACTGAAATAAATTAGTTTTCTATGTTCAACAATTGCATTTAAAAATATTTAAAACTATGATTATTAATAAAACAATTAATAATAAATAATTCATATTAGTGAAACTATTATATTTCAAAAATATTCACATCTGTTAATTTTATTGACGCTTAAAGTCTGCTTCACCATTCGTTAAGGCAATAATCGCAAATAGGCGCATGTTTACGCAATATTGATATTGAAAGTAAAAGTATCACATGGAAGTTGGAAAGACGTGTGTTACGCGTTACGTTGTAAGAAGCGAGCATGCAGTATAAAAGTTACCAACCGTAAGCACTTCTACATATATCTATTCCGATATGCACTGTTCCATTCTCGTGCCTACTAGCAAATGAATTTTCTCGAGTCCTGTACTTCCTGCGTAGCAAGGCATTACTGAGATTTCTGCCTACTCTCAAGTATTAGCAAAACGAAATATCTTTCTTTTGCATAATTTAACGACTTCGCAAAAGTTTTTATAAATTTTTATTAAAATTCTTCTAAACGTAATTTTTTTTTTTAAATAATTTAAGTGAAGACGTTAAATTATGCAAAATAATTATTTATTTAACCACTTGATTTATTCTTTTACAATTTAATAATAAGTTCATATATGATTCCTTTGTTATTTTGTACTTGTACCATGCTCTAGTACCATTATTTAAAATACATTATTTAATTGTTGAGCATAAAATGAACGTGAAAAATTCATCAAAGATTCATAACTATAACTCGTAATTCTTAAGTAAATTGTGAATAAATTTTATTAAAAATTGTAATATAAAATGCCCTTTTGATTTTTGAAAACTACCTGTCGCACATACTTTATTTATGTTCTCATTAGAGTTTTTAACAAAATACCAAAAATATTAAGAAAAATAAGCTATTATCAATTAACAATATATATAAATATTGTTTTACAATATCAATATAATCTATATATTATAACGGGGCGAAGGCAGGAATTAACATACATATAATAATTATGTAATTGTTTTTAACAGACTCCGATATACTTTACTCTAAAATTACAGCTTTCTTCGGAAGCAGTTAAGGTAAAAATATAAGCACAAAGAGGAACATATAAGCATGTCTACCGAAGTATATGTGAGAAAAAGATAATAATTAAGTTAATTTGTCAATTAGGAACTTTTTGCAATCAGTTTTCACTTCCTGTATGTAAATAGAAACTTCATAAGTTCATTGATCTCGAATAAGGAATCCGTATAGAAATTAGCTTTTGGAATATTCTTCCATAGCTTTGGTAATATTCATCTCTGCCGACTGAAAAAATAGTAAAAATAAAAACCTATCATTACAAGAAATCGACCAACATAAGCTTAAAAATGATTTATTACATTAAGGTAATCTAATAATAAAACATAATAATCAGAAAGCATAACCTGTGGGAAATTTCGCGATTATTGTTGGCCTGCTTGCCAATATTTGCCCAATTTCATTGATGAAATATTTTTAATAAGAATTTAAATTAAAATTTATATGCTAAATAAGATATAATATATAAATAAGTATAATATAATATAATATAATTATATACAGGGTTTCCAAAAAGTACCGGAACTGTTAAATAACTCGGCGGGAAAGCATTTTCGCTGAAAACACTAAATGGGGAAAATTTAGGATTTTGAAAAAGCTATCTGGCAGAATTGCCATTTTTTGGAACCTACTACAATTTTTAGCCTTGTGAGTCTCAATTAAAATTTTTTAAATAGTAGCCCCCATTTTTCCTCCAAATTCGTTTTCAGCAGCAAATTTTACGTTCAGACAGGTATTTTTGATGACATCTTGGGTCAGTTTTGAACCTTTTAGGCCCAATATATGTTTTCTTCCTATAAAAATGTGTTATTTTACATGGATAATGCTTTTACAGCATATTCTCATATTTTATTAAAAATAATTAAAATTAAGGCCCCAAAACTTGTTTTGGGTCTTATAGGACTAATATTGATTTTTTCTCTGGTAATAAGTGGTTTAAGGTGTATTCCCACCTCATAATTATCAAAGTTTAACACCCAAAATCTGATTTGGGCCTTATCAACCTATCTTATTTTTTAAGTGGTGAATAGCTGTAGGAAGTAACAATAGGTCCGAAAATCACATCACTCCAAATGATAAACTTGTGTGAAAGAAAAGAGATTTTGGGTCCGTAAGGCCCAAAATAGGTTTTAGGACTTCAATTTCAATGTCTCAATGAAAAAAGCTACATTAGGCCCAAAAGGCCCAAAAAGTGACCCAGGATGCCATTAGAAATACCTATCTGAACGTAAAATTTGCTGAAAACGAATTTAGAGGAAAAAATAGGGGTTCCCATTTAAAAAATTTAACTTAGGACTTACAAGGCCCAAAATTTTAGTAGGTTCCAAAAAATAGAAATTCTACTAGGTAGCTTTTTCAAAATCATAAATGTTCCCCATTTAGTGTTTTCAGCGAAAATACTTTCCCGGGGAATTATTTAACCGTTCCGGACTTTTTTATACATATTTTTCTTTTATTGTTTATTATTATTTTTTATTATTATTATCATTTTCTTATTATCTATTTATATTTATTATTTATTCATCATTTTTATTATTTAATTTTATTAATAACATCATTTTCTTATTAATCTCAATTTCAACATTACTTGGCCCAGTTTTTGGTGAAAACGGTGTCTTGCCCAAAATTGGCCAAACACTCGTCAAATAATGGTGAAAACTTCCACCAGGGATATTGTGTAGCTAAAATAAAAATTTACATTCATATTGGTTGGCAATAAATGTTATAAATAAATTAAAATACTTTTTTTAGTTCCATCTTTAGTCTAGTTCTGATAATAATAAATTTTAATAAAACAATCTTAATTAATTTGGCATACTCCATGAACATCATATAAATTATAGTTATAAATTTCAAAAAAAAAAAAAAAATCATATTAAGAACTTCTAAAAGTAACAGTTTTATTAGTAGATATTTTTTTTTGTTTATATTTAAGTAAAATGATTTATATTTTATACTCTCGCTTGGTCTATAAATACTTAATAGTATAAAAAATAGTCTAAAAAATCTCTAATTAAATGTAAAGTATTCCAATCTAAATTTAATTGAAAACCAAAGTACTTATGCCAACCTCAAGGAGATGAATTAAATAACTTGGTCGAAAATGTTAGATCGGAAACTAAAAAGATTAAGAAACAAAGAAGCAGTGAAATAAATATAATTTCATTGCTGCTTATTGGGTAAGTTTATCAATAAAACATACTTGCATGCATGCTTACACAATCACATACACACGCATATGTGGGTAGTCGCGTGCACATTTACATGTCTTCATATTAATACATTTTTCTAAAATTTTTAATTAAATAGTATATTAATGCAGTCGGATGCCTATATTGATGTAATACCTTCATAAATTGTTTACTATAAATAGGATTTGCAATCTTATAGAATGTTATACATAACTAACGTCAATCAATGAGTTTCTATTGGAAATCTATTTGACTTACTCGATTCCAGTGATAGTAATCTCGAGTTTGCATAAAAAATGTTTCAAAAAATAATGGACAAAAAAAGCGGGTAAAAATAATAAAAAAGAATAAAAAAAAAATATAGAAAATTTCTAGAGGTACCGGATGTTGACAGCACTTTCACCATATTGGAAAACCAGATTTACGCATGTCTTTCACAAATTGACTTTATGTGTTACGTACACGTCCACATTTTCGTTCCTTTCGGTCGTTATCCATCGATAAATGAATCCAAAAACCGCTCGCAATTCATTGGTACTTTGCTTCCTCAAATTCTAAAATCAAATTCTAAAATCGAATATCTCCCAAAATAACTATCCGCGACGAAAGTGCGGCTTTTACTTTTGCTTCCTCCTAGAGGAAGCATTGTGATAGTCATTTTTGGAATTGTTCGAAAAAACGATTATAACTGTATTTTAAGATGTCAGGAACAAGAATAAATGATTTTTGAAAAATATCTGTATGGATGTATGTGTGTGTGTGTGTGTGTGTGTGTGTG
>UCOM01003242.1:0-19320 GCA_900474385.1 Ormyrus pomaceus | reverse complement strand
GCGTTAGACCGAATGGACGCGGCTTTCTTCATATTTTAACATTAGAAAACATATCCCGAAGTTACAAGGAAATCCGTGACCCAAAAGTGGTGTCCTCTCTTAGTCAGTAGAGCATATTTTCATAGTTGTGAAAATATGCTCTTTTTGTAACCAATGAAAATTACATTCTCGACGAAAGGATTGCATGGCGAGGAAGAAGTCATTTTGTGACTAGCTTAAATCCTCTTGTACGCAAGAGGATTGATTACAAAAGGATTTTCCTTTGCTCATGAAAACTATGATTTTTCGATTCAAAAAGATTTTATTTGTTGTGAAAGGAAAAACCTATTTATAATGAGCAGATTAAATGCAGAGGAATATAGTTTCCGTATAAGAGATGTACTTGCGTAAATTCCTGGCTTTAAATCAATAAATAAATGAATACATAAATCGAGGAGCTGAGCCTTCATTCTTCGAAAACGTTGACATTTCGCAACGAAAAGGCAGCCTGCCCGAAAGTTCGAGGGTGACGCGAACCTTTTGAAGTCTCGAAAAAGCAGCAACACCCTCGGAGCCATGGTAGCCTTTTGCGGCGCCGGTTGGCGCGCGATTCAATTAAAGGCCGCCTCGTCCGACTCGTCGTTGCATTATGGATGCACCGCGGAGCCGCGCGGCGAGCTTGCAGGCGCGTTGCTGCCGCGGCGAGGTCAGCTACGTCGTAGCCCTTCCGGTCCGCATAAAATTTTATTACGTCGTTATTGCCCGCGCGCGCGCGCGCGCGCTTAATCGAGTCTGCGAGCGCAATGAAAGCGATCGCCCGAGCCGAGAGAGAGAGCTCCTTTTTTTTCGCGATTTATGGAGCAGCCCGACGTCGGCCTCTCTTAACTAAATTCTCCGTCTAGGACATTGTTGCCCGAACGGGGGCTATTTATTCTCGTTATTAGATTGCTTCTAAAGCTATGGGAGGCTTTTGCAACAAAAACGGGTCATTTTGCTTCTTTGACGATTAATTGAGAAATCGAATTTTGCGGCTTGTTATTTATGGTTGCAGTGTGACATGCTCCAAATGCTTCGTGTAAAAAATCAACTGGTAAAACGGATTAATTATTTTAATGTACGTTGTTTATGAAAATTTATTTACTCTCGAAATTCAAACTGATTCGTGTAATGAGGAAAAGTGTGCAAAAAGTGCTCTTAGAAATGTTCCACACTGAATTGTAATAAAATAAAAAGAGAAATCATTCGATTTTGCGCAAAATATCCTATTTTTAACTTATGACCCCGTTTTTTTTTTTTTTTTTTTTTTTATTGATCAGCTTTCTAGCTATACGTATACTTTACAGTACACTGAGAAAAATTCCAGGTAATCTTAACCAGATTAGACCTGGTTAAATTTGTCCTTAACTACATTTCAATAGTAGGAAGTAAAAAAAATACTATAGTTAAATTAACCACAGAAGCTTTGTAGTAGAACTACAAAAGATTGTTATAGAAACAAAACATACAGTTGTTAATTTAACCATGTTTCCAGGTTATAACAACCACATTTTAATAATTTCAAAATAACTAAAGAAGCACGTAAAGTTGTTAGTTTAACCATGTTTTCAGGTTATAACAACTACATGTTAATTTTAAAAAAATCGTTTCTAATATGGTTATATTATGTTCAAAAATGAATTAAGGTTTCCAAATAAATATAAATTATAACAAGTATTATTTATTTTATTAAAAATATTTTATTAAAAATGCGAATAAATTACAATGAAATACAAAAATTATGTCTACAAAATTGAAAAAAAAATATATAAAAAGTGGAACTGAATTTATATTTTATGTGAAATTGGATTAAAATTATAATGATCGTAGAAAACTATGTAACACTTTCCATTAGATTTTGAAATGCAATTCCACTTTTTATAACTGAAAAATTCTAATTTAAATATTTTCGATTCATCAGTATTTTCTATCTGATATGCTTGATAATTTTCATCAAACGATATCGTTTTTAACAACTGAACTTCTAAAATAAAATCTGTAGCATTTAAAATTTTTTTTTTTGATTCTCTTTTGTATATTTTATTTATTTTCACGAACGAAGGTATCTCATTTTCTACATTATGTAAGACGATCGAACCACTCTCAAATCTAGTTTTTTCAAGACAAATTTGTTTTATTAATTCAAATGTAAGTGCATCATGATAAAAAACTTGTTTCGTTTGACATTTTTTAAATTTCACATCAAGACATGAGATAGTTTTGTAATTCATGAAATAATAACTTTGGACAAGTTGATGTTTTAAAGCAAGACTGTAACAAAGATTAATGCGATTTGTTATAACATTAGCATACTTTTTAAAAGGTAAATGCTTTGCTTCAAATCTCATTGACCACATATTTACTAGTGGTCCCAAATTTTCCATAATATGTGTATAATGCGTTAAAAGGTGCATTTTTGGAAATAAATTTCGAAGTAACTTTTTATAAAGCGAATGATGCTTTGTTACAAGGTTTGCTAAGCGTTCCGGCGTTGATCTTTGTATAGTACTTTGCATACATATACATAGAATTTCTCTAAGTAGTTTATACAATTCCCAAAAAGAATCTTTTTTATCTTTTATTAAATCACCGAATATTAAACCAAAATTTAAAACGAATGCTAACATTTGTGATGCCGTCATTTTTAATTTTTTGTTTGAAATATCTGTTTCAGTGATTACAGGTGGCCTATTTTCTGTATTATTAAATTGAAAGAAAGTAATTCGGTGATTTAAGGTTTTTAAACTGAAGTACTTAGCAATTTTTATACAATAATGTACAAGGTTGAACATTTCAAGTTTACAAATTCCCTCAAGGAGATCGTGCATTACGTCTACTGATTGATTTGTAGTAACATGAAAACCTATTAAATCATGAAATGCACAGGTCTCTTTTATGCCTGTTTCTTTTAAATTCGCAATTTGTATGTCTTTTTCGTAGTTCTCTTTGTCACGTAAAAGAGTGTCAATTTGGTTACATGACTTCTGAGTTTCACTTTTATGCATTTTACAAAAACGACAAAAATAATTTGCAGAAAAACTTTCGGTGAATCCTAAGATTCCATTTACACCTAAGTTATCACCTAATATATTAACAACTTTAAAGCGAAGATTAATGTTTCTATTGTTGGTTAAATTTAGTGATCATTTTTTCAAAAATCTGTTTTCGATTAAAATTATACAAGTCAGCTGCATAATACAATTGTACAAGGAAAATATTATTTAATTTCGATTTATAATCTGGAGGTAAACAGGCGACGCATCCATACACACCATTTAGTTTATGCTTTCCTGCATTGGGTCCTAATGGATTACCAGTCTCGAATGCATCTTCATACAAATATAGAGGAAAAATTATTGAATCTTTAGTCAACTCTACTGATTCTTTCCATAATTTTGTTTGAATAACGTTCGAAACATTTGCTGTATTTTCGAGTAAATCGCAGTAATACTTGTAAGTTTTATCGAAAATTGCCGGAATTTCAAAAAACTTTTTTAAAACTTCGTCTATTGGAATCAATTGTCCTGTAACCATTACCAATTCTTCTTTACCGTTTTTTTCTCTTGGCAAAGATCCGAATTCTATAGGTTTCGGTTTAATGAAGAAATTGTTTTTTTGCAAATAATTTAGTCTTTTATATTCTGTATTTAATTCAGAAAAGATATTCAGCAAATGATCGAATTGATTTTCTATTTCAGATACCATGGAGTCTGCTGTATTTAATAAAATTAATTTTTTTAAATTTTGTATGAAATCGCTTTTAAGGAAACCGTTAAATTCATCAATAATATTTTGTACCTGCGAGCGTTTAAACGTTACGTCACTATTTAATTTAAATATCAATGTCGAAGCCGTTTCAAATAACTCTTCACTAGATAATTTTAATAATAATTGGTCTGATAAATTATTTCTATTATTTTTGTTTTCAGAATTATTATACGTACTATCACTTTCAAAAATTTCATTACTTGTTTTAAAATTAGTTTTTTCTTTAATACTATTAGTGACATGAGTCTCTGATTCTGCTTCAATGGTACTACTATCATAAGGACTAAAATTAATGTCTAATGTTGCTTCAGTATTACAATTAATCTCATTTCTAGTTTCGTTAGAAATATCGCAAGGAGTGACGCTTTTGTGTTTTGCTTTCATATGCGCTTGCAACGATTTCATGCTCGAAAATGAACGGTAACATTCATAAAAGTTACATGGAAACACGATTTGATTACTAATATTATTGTGCACAATTTCTAAATGAAGTTTTAGATGGTTTTGAGAAAATGATTCGCTACAATATTTGCACAAAATTTTCGCCATAATTAGCCCTAAACTAAATGTACAAAATGAGATAAATTGTTCAATCACATGAAAATTTTTCTTTTCAGAAAATTAACAATTCCTATAACAATACAAACAACAATCTCCTTTACAGAATATATATTAAAGTAATTCTTCAAATTCTTTCCAAACGATTGAAGCATTTGTGTTGAGTTTCGTTCCCTTAGAAAATTCAATTTTATAAATTCGTTGTAGAAATTCCCATACTGGTTTTGAGTCATTTGGGTATTCAGCGTTCAAAGCAAAAAAAGATTTGAAACATCGATCCACAGCATTTAATAGACTGGAGCATAAATATCTATTTTCATTGATGGACACGTAAGCTGCTGTAATGTTCTCTATAGATCCAATAGCAATAACTGTAGGCTGTTGTGTGATTTTATATTGATTAAGTTTTTTAATTCTGTTGGTCCAACCAGGTTCTAAATCGGCTACAGTCTACAAACATATAATTACTTAATAAATTATAATAATGTAAGTTAAATTTCACTGATTTAAAAATTAAAATTTTCTTACAAGAACTCTAAATATGAAGCCATCAGCGATTTCAGATTTACCTGCTTTCCAGGTTTCACGACAAAGCTTAGTTTTTGAACTCACACAGACTGGTTTAAAAAAGTAGGGCAAAATAAAAAGTGCTAAAATTTCATCTGGAACATCTGCAAAATCCACATAAATTATTTTATTTATAAAAAAATTAAACATTTTTATTGTATTAGTTACGTACTCTTTAAGGTAAGAAATTGTTCGCATGATTTAATGCGAGCAGCTTTCCTAACTATATGACTTGCAATGATAGGCCATTCCTCAAAAAAAATATTTGCATTTACATTTTGAGTTTGCTCGAAATCAATTACCAGCTAAAAAAAACAAAATGTAATATTAAAATCTAATTACTATAATAAAATATACATAGAAATATAAACAAAGTTTATACAGTATTAATTTAATTACCAATTCAATCCCAATGTTTCGCTTCAGTATAACATACTCTTCATAGTATTCTGCTATTGAATTTTTTTTATCTCGGACGAGTACTGTTTTTTCCCACAATGTTTTTATTTGATTATCATCAAGAGATTGATCCTTTAACTGTGTTAAATTATTTAAGTCGTTTTCAGTATATTCTGTCAGGATATCTTCACTATTTTTTTTAATTTTCAACCATTTTTTCAAATTGGTATATTTGTCATACAATTTCCCATTAGGATTTTTTCTTGATTTATTACAAGGATTATAATAATCTGTCTCAATCTCCTTTGCAAATATCAAAGAAATTTCATTTGCCCAAAAAGAAAATGCTTTTTTCTTTATCCTTCAAATTAAAAGCATTTTAAATTAACATAATTTAAATTTCTAAAATAATGTAATTCTAGTAACTTACGAATTTGAAGTTTTCGGTAATGATAAATGATTACTTCACATAACTTTTTGCGGTCGATATCAGTCAAAATTTTCCGAGAAAGGAGTTCCTTCCCAATAACGTCACGCATTAATAAAGATCGCAATTCCTAAAAATCAATTATATTTATTTAATATAAAGATTTAATATTTAGCAAAATATTTTAACATACTTGTCCTGCGATATTGTCATTAGTTGCATTCGCCGCATTTTGAACTTCCTTTAGTATGGCTTTTTCATGAGTTTGAACATTAACAGCATTTGTAAAGTCCTAGTGACAAACATTTTTTACATTAATTTTATATACTAATTAAAATAATTTTATAAAAAAAAAAAACAAATAAAATCTAAACTTATTATCAAAGAATTATATTTGCTTTTGAGTAAATTAAAAAAGAGGTTATGTTAGTTGAAAACTTATTTGCAAAATTTAGTTTAATTTCATTTAAAAATTTTCGTTTAATAAATTTGATTTAATAAATTTTCGTTTAATAAATTCCATTTAATTAATTTTATTTAATAAATTTAGTCTAATTTCACTTACGTAAACAGTTGAATTTTGCTTGTACAAAGCTTCGCGCTTTAATACGAATTTGTACCTATCTTCCACCGTTGGAATCAATTCTTCGAGTTCTTCTTCGCGTAACAAAAATAGACTTTCGTAAGAAACATTTTTTTCTGAAAAGTTAAATTGTAAAATTTAAAACTGCAAATAAAGTGCATTAAGATTCTTAAATTCTTAAAATCAAGAAAACTAACTATAATCTATAACGTCTATGTAACAATGTAAATACTTTTATTTTATTATAACCTACCTTTGAATACATTTATGTATTGTTGAAAATCAAATTTTATGAGAACTTCCTCAATAGAAGCATGTATTCCTGGATCGTTTTCCATCGATAAATGTATGTGACCGCGACGAATTCTATACCGCGTGGAACACAGCGCGCCGAATTCCGAGAAAATAATCACGCGGCAGCGACAGCAACTGCCTGTTTTGTTGTTTTGAAGTCGCAAAGGAAAATAATGAGTAAAACACCAAATTGAATTCTCTATTAACACGATGATTATTATTAAAAATATGATCGCCACGATGTTCACAATACTTTGTTGTGGTATGTATGTGAGCAACAAAATTCGGGAAAAGGTAACCGTCAACAAAGAACTCCCAACTGATACTGGAAGCTCTACAGCTAAAAGCTGTCTTGATTCTTCCTCCGTATGGAGGCGTACCATTCGGTTTAACTGTAACATACCGCCTCGCGTGGTAAGAATTTACGCTTACATTGAAGCAACTGTGTAAATGCCAAATAAAGATATTTTGCAGTTTTTTACTGTTAATTATACACACTAAGTTTAAAGTGTGTTAATTTATAAATTATAAATATTTAAATCAGAAATTTTCAATTTAATCTTTAATAAAAAAATTATATTTTATGTTATTATTTAAAATAAATTTTAAAAGTTTTTGTTCAAAGTTCATCACTAAGAATTCAGGTTATAGAATCGAAAATCTTATAGTTAACGTGCCCATGCTTCCTGGTCAGAATAACTTGATACTAATGGTTGAGGACAAATTTGACTAAGCTTAATGGTTATTGTAACCAGAAAACTAAATTCTGGTTGTTATAACCACAGTTACAGTATTTTTAACCATTGATCTGGTAGAAATAACTTTTTTTTCTAATTCTATTAACCTGATTTTTCTTAAATTTGATGAATGGGTTATTCTAACCAGGGTGAATTTTTCTCAGTGTGCTTGTTATTTTGCCGAGTGCTGAAATCGGCTGATTGCGTAAACGGATGGTAATGAAATTTAAAGCATTATTAAACAGGTGTTTAATTAAAATTTTACACTGGCATTTACGCGGTAAAAGAAGTTACTAGAAGGGCTCAAATTCGAGGTATAAACATTTCTGTGAATTTAGCTTCGCTAATATTTTTTTTTTCTTTTTATTTTTATTTAGAATTTACATGAATTTTATATGAAGCACAATTTTGAAAATGTTTAAAATTTTCTTGCAGTTACATAAATACAAACTTTGTATTAAATTAAATTTAATGTATTTTTAAATTTAATTTATATGCATTAGCAAGAAAACTTCCGCGATGTTTAACAATTTGATTAAAATGACCGAACGAAGTAAAAAAGTAATGCGATTCCTGCTCTTTTGTTACTAAAGCCAAGCAATACCGTGCGGTATTTAAATAACAAAGCAGAAGAATTTCCGACATTTTTTCCCCGCCGCAGCAGCCTCAGAATTTATGAAATTCTCAAAAGGCAGCGGCGTTTCGCACTAATATACTCCCTCGGCAGAGAGGCAGAGAGAGAGGCACCAAGCTACGAAAACTCTCAACAAGTTCGCGTACCTGTAAGATTCCCCGGCGTACATACAAATGACGGCTGAAAAGAGAGTATAGGGCTGCAGATGTAGATAAGCGGAAGAGAGAGAGAGAGAGAGCAGAGAGACGTCGAAGCGCGTCAGAGCTCACGGAGGGGCGAAATTCAAATGTAAATTTGCCGGGCGCTCGCGCGAGTTGCCGCGGCGCGCGCCGAGCGGAGGATTACGCGATCGAATCTCTCCGCGAGGAAGATAAATGTAAGTTTCGCATGTAATTTCGCGTATATATAAGCAGCGCGAAATGCAACGCGGCGCTCCTGGACGCCTGGAAAAATAAGCCGATCGACGGATAAAGCAGACGAGAGAGAGAGAGAGCTTGGGGCCGAAGCTATACGAGACTGTCAGCTGTGCTCGCTGCGAGGAAGTTTCGCTGTTAACGGTTGCCGACGGGGTTGGGTCTCTTGACGAGCAGTGTGTGCACCGAGTGTTTTTTCTGCACTTTCCGAGTTTGGGGATAGAGTTTTGAAGGCCGACGACATTCGCCTAATGTACTTGTTTTATTAGAAGGCTTTTTAAAATTAAAGTTTATTAAAAAACTTGTAGTGCTCTGAAGTATAATAATACGACACCGTAACAGTATGTAATATCCGAACAGTCGATTTTGAAAGACTTTCATATTCAAATGAAAATTTAACCCCACAAATACGCGTATCCTCAGAAAATGTATTCAATAACATACAAGATATCATTCGAGGAAAAACGAAAAATACACTCCAGCAGCCTGGAAAGCATTTTTCTAACATCTCCCCTTCCCATTACATATAAAGCGGAGTTTACGAGCGCGCGTAAATTCCGTTGATTCTCAATCTAAAAAAACGTATAAAGAAACCCGCAATATTTATATATGCAAACCCGAAAAATTTGAGTTTTCCAATCCCCGATCGGAGACAAAAAAAAAAAAGCTGGTCGAGCGACGAAACTCGCCGTAACATATCGAATCGCGACTCGGTGCGGCCGAAGGGAGAAAACTTCTTCCCGCGCGGAGTTTTTTTTTTGTCGCGCGAGATTACCGAACTGCGCTTTTAATCGTTTAAAAGGCAGGAGACACACCTTCGGTCGCCAAAGGTTACATATTCGGGAGAGCCTCTCAAAACATGTTTCTACACTGGAACTCGTAAAAACAAATTGCTCACCTTCTGCGCCGCGCGGAGAGGCTTTCTCTTCGCGGGAAAGCAATGTGCGATCTCGTTACATCGCTAAAAATCCGAAAGTGTCGGTATGACACTTACGCAACCCGGCCGCGGCTCTTTAAGTATTTCTTGAAATATTTTTCTCCTTTTTTCGCGATTACATTAATTATATTGCAATTACGCGGCCCCGACGTAAGAGGAGGATCGAGAGGAGGTTGGCTAATTTCGGATCGTTAAGATCTTTTTGGGAAAATTACGTATTGCGCCCGTTTATTGCGACCGTTTTCTCGACTTTGTGTACATATTTGAATTCGTTTGCGCGCGATTGATTTATTTTTCGTCTTTGGTCTAATTTCGAAACTTGTTCGTTAAATCGACGGACTTCGCGAGCAAAATAATTGTGACCTTGATTTTGCAAAATGCATTCGAAACTAACGTTCATCAAAACACAGTATGGAAAACTTAAAGTTGCCAACTTTGATATTCCATAAATATGGAAATTTTTCTTACCCCGTACGAAAGAGACAGTTTTAACTCTGCGAATCGATTTATGCAGAAGCTTACCTGGAACATAAAAGAAAATAACAATAAGTACAATGATATACTCGACACTCAAAGCTAAGCATTAGATTCTAAGCCAAGCATTAGACAGCAGACTTTTTTAAAAATTTCTCTAAGGTATATCGCCAAACGTCTCCAATGACTCATTCCCCCAATTTGATAAATAATTAACTCGGGCGTCCCCTCGGGCAAGATTGATAATTCGCAAAGCACTGCAATATTCTTAATTGCTGAAAAAGGCCAGCATCCGCAGGGCCATCAAACTAAAGCCGACGTAAACAAACGATTTTTAATTACCGTCGCCGGGCAACGAAAAAAGCAGCGGCGACGATTATCAAAGTGCAGCTCTCTTCCGCCTGCCCCCCCAAAGCAAAAAAGCAGCGGCGGCGGCGGCAGCGGAAAAAGGAGAACGAGGAAAGCCCGGAAAGAAAGAACCAACAACAGGCAAGACAGAGGAGAGTCGAGGGGAGGGGGTTGAAATTGCCGTTGTTAAAGCGAAGCGCGCGGCGCGAGGCAGGGGAGGGGAAATAAGATTGAATGTCTCGGCGAGAGTCGGTACCGCGCAAAAGGTAAAAGTTACCGCGTCGTTAAACTTGCGCGGCGCGCCGCCGTATATACGCCAGTCCCGGAGAAAGTATATATATATACACGTGTATATACAGGAAGAAAAAAAAAGGGGAGCCGGACAAATAATTGTAACTTAATTAGGGAGGGCCGCCGCGGGGATATCGAGCCAAGGCGAGGATAATGAAGCGGGGCTTTGGCGGCTCTGATAATTTAATGTGTGCTCGGGCACTCGTGAAATGATCGGCTCTGCGATGCGAGCGGTGCGAGGGGTCAGAATTTTGAAGCCCCGTCGGTGGACGTAAGGAGCCGCTGAGCGATGCGGGGTGGGTTAGGAGTGAAGCTGATAAACTTGCTTCAAATAATCGCCAAGTTCCAATCATGTTTTATATTAAAAGAATATTTTATTGCACTCCTCTCTCTCTCGATAGAGCAGCGTTGCATCTTTTTTACTCCACAGTAAGCCACAAATGAAAATAAGAAGAGAAAACCGCGGCACTACTAGTTGGTATATTTATAAATATAGAAATCTTATTTTTAATGAATTAAAGTAAAGTACTTGTTAAATTTTATTTAAGCCTTTTTCGATGAAAGAATTTTGATTTAAGAAATCTATTATTATAAGTAAAGTAAATACAAAGTATATAAAAGTAATAAAAGAAATCAAATTAACTTGAATTCAATCTCCTCTGTTTTTACAAACCAAGAAAACAGCGCAATATTCCCAGGTAATACAGCTCAAATTTACGTCCCGCGTCGAATCATTTAATTCCCGATGAATTACGAAAAAATAATCCCGGTACGCGGATAATCCGATTCAATAAAAATGTTAAGCCTCTTAAGGTTAACGGCGGAGAAGTACAAGAAGCATCGGCGGAAGAATAGGAAAAGAATCGAAAAACAATACAAACCGAGCAAAAAGACGAGAGAGAAAGAGAGAGAGAGAGAGAGAGAGAGCTGCAAGCAAGCGGCCGAGAGTACAATTGGTTAAAGGAAAAAGACTCTCGGAGCGAAAAAAGTCCCGCCGCCGGGAAGGAGGAGAGCAAGGAGGGAGCGGGGTAAATGGACTTTAGCCCAGTTGGCTAACACCCCGTGAGAAATCGATGGTTAATGTACAAAGTTGACACCGTTACGGGGCGCATTCCAAAACTGCGACCAAGCCTGGACCTCGGGCCGCTCTTTTTCCCGAGGTATATATCTATATATATAAGGTATCCAAGCCGGAGCTCGGCTTCGATCGGCCGATATATATATATATATATATTTTGGGGCGCAGCGCTAAAAATCTGTTTTGGGAATTCCCGAGTCTGCGGGAAATTGTTCCTTGATTTTTACTGCAAATTGTTTTCCAACTTGCGTGGAATAATTCACTTAGCCCGGAGGTTGAAAAAAGCGCTCGTCTCTCGATTTTCGAGCAGAGCTGCTGCTGCTGGCTCTTTTATTTATTTCGAGATTCTCGCAACTGGGTGCAGCTTTAAAAATAAGCCATTATTACTAATTAACTTAGGTATTAAAATAAAGAGGGGCGACCAATTTTAGCGAGGCTAATTTATTAAAAAAATTTCTCGTCGTCTCTGCCCTTTCGCGGCAAAAGCTTTTTCGCCGTGCACGCTCCTTTGTAGTGAAAGTACTCCGTTTTGCGCGACAAGACCCGCCTCTGATCCGATATTATCGAAGTTAATTAACTTGCAGCTTACGGTCGGATTAATAAAATCGAAAAAGATTTTCAGCGCTGCCTCTTTGCTCTCTTCTGCTTTCTTCCTCGGAAACTTTTGAAGGATTAAAAAAAAAAGGGCTTTGATACGAATTTACAAGCCTCGTTGCGCGAAGGAATATTTCCATCGATTTCTTTATCGCGGTGCATCGAAGAAAGAGAATCTCTCGGATACTTTCGACTGTCCGACAAGTTTGAAGAGCCAATACTGTTGTCGAGTGTATTTATTAAGATCGTGTTGTGTAATTGAGGAAAGTTTTTTCTGGTTACTTTTTCACTTTTGTAATTAGATGGAAGAAAACACTGTTAATAAAAACAAGTTAATTATAAGAAAATGAGATTATTTGTCATAAACGTACTAAATTAATTATAACGAATAGTAAATTAAATCCCTAATCGACGAATCGTTTCTAATCCCTCCAATTAGCGAAGAAAACTTCTCAGCTAACCGAAAATCCGAAAGCCAAACCCCGAAAAGGAAGAAGTAAACCATCGGCAGCTCGTAACCAATCTGCCTCGAAAACGTCCTCAGAAGACAATCCAGGGCGTAATTCTCGAAACCCTTAGAGAGAGAGAGAGAGATTTCGACGCAACAGCTTCCCGCGGCAAGAAAAGTAGAGCCGCAGGAATCCTCTCTCTCTCTCTCTCTCTCTCCTCGGCGACACTTGAAGCGAGAGAAACGCCGGGCCCGTAACTCGCATTTACCCGCCCCAGAAATGACATACATTTCCGCCTGGATTTCCTAGGCATCTCTTGATTTGCTATCCTTGAAAATAAGAAATAAGGCGCGGCGGCGCGAGGATGCGGCATTCTTTCTCCTTTCCTTTCTGGGCAGTAACTCTGCGGCGGTTCTCTCTCTCTCTCTCTCTCTCTCTCTCTCGGGGCGCGGGGGGCGAAAATGCAAAATCGATGCCGGAAATATATGCATCGTGATAACCGCGCACTGCGCTTTCCAGAGGGCGGACGGCTTTCCTTACCTGATGCCGCTCTCGCGTTTCTCGGAATGGCTCGATGAATAATAATTTTCGAGCCAGCACGAGAGAGAGAGAGAGAGAGAGAGTGCAGGGCCGCGAGGGAAGAAAGAGACGTTGCGTTGATTTTTGCTAAGTTTATGCGCTTTTTGACGTTTGCTAAAATGTGGCCTGGGTAAAGTCTAATGAAATTTTAGATTATTTTTCGTTTTATTAATTTTTCGTATTTATTTTCTGGAGTGCGATTGTGTACTGATGTGTTATAATCGATACATCTGTGCAAATCGCGCAAGTTATTAGCGTGAACGAAAAAAAATATTTCATGAAAAGTTAGTATTACTTTTTTCTAAGTAGGCTTACCAGAATTCTATAAAGATTCTTATTCTTAAATAACGTCCGAGGTTGAACAAAATAATTGAAATCATCAATTTTGTTCCAAAATATTGGAGCTAAATAATTAGTAAAAGGATTAAAGGTATAGTAATATTAGCTGTTCTTTAATGCTCCAGATTAGGTTTAGAAAATCTCTAGTGATCTTGCAGCAATTATCTAATACATTTATATTACAAAGTTCGCCTCGTGATTACACCAAAATGACTGTCTTAATTTGTCTAAAGTTTTCGCTAAAAACGATGTAGACGAAGTAATAATTAAAGCATCTGACATGGGAAAAGGTTTTTGACTCATATACATATATGTCTTATTGTACACATTTAAAAGCCGTCTGTCTTTATGAAAAATGAAGCTTTTATTCGTGTCAAATAATTATGCAGGAACAAGTGAAAAAATTGGTTTTAAGTTATTAAAAGCGGAGGTATTACTTGGCAATGATGATATTTTCGACGTTAAAACAATGTTGTACAATTTCGACCTTAAATAATGATGATAAAGATTTCAATCAATACAATTTTTAATATATTGATGCATCAATATTAAAAATTAGTATTGACATACTTACAGCTAAATTGGATATTCTAATTTCATTATCGACAATTTCATTCATGTTTTGCTTTGAATCTTGGCATCACAGTAATGAAGGAAAAGAATGTTGAATATGAAATCGGTAATTAATTTCGACTTTAATTTCATTTCACACAATATGAAAAATTTTTAAAAGAAAACATGTCTTTCTTACCGCTGCAAGTAACTTTACATGTTTTGTTATTTTTGAAAAATCAATATTCATTTCCATAGAGAAGGCAAATTACAGCTCTTTTCAAATTTTAATCAGTATTGATTATTTCAGTTGCATTTTCACATCCGTATCTAATAATTTTGCCTTATTTACATTTTTGAGCTCTCACCTCGATAATATTACAAACATGTTTTAAGAACTTCATAATTCATGACATTTAATTTGAATCACTCTACCGATCCATCGGGCAACGTGCACACTTGAAAACAAGGTCCATCGCATTCATTTAAAGATTCATTATCACGTCAAAAACGAATCTATCTGTAACATTACATATTCATAGGACTCGATGGAATAATATTGAAGCGCGGCGTACAACAATTCTAAAATGCTTTACATGAATATGCAAATTTTCGAGGCACTGAGCGAGAGAGCCGAACGCTTCCCCGGTTTAGTTCTAATTGCAAGCCGAGTAATTATTTGTACAGCGAATTGACGATCGGACTATTAATATCTATCGGACTGAATTCCGGTTAAACGGCGCAAACTAAAATTATTTGGTAAACGCGGATAAGCCAGCTGCTGCTGCCTATTTTTATACTGACCGATCGTCCAAATCAATTTCCGAAGACTCGTTTATCATCAGCGTAATTCTTCTCAAATACATTTATTATCTATTTACATATTCTTCATTTCAAATTTAATTTAAGAAAACTCCGCAATGAATGTTTTTAAATAGACACTGCCCGGGTCGCTATAAGCTGTGCAAATTATTATCATGCTCGTGCATTGTAAACATTTAAATTAAAGGTCAGTAGTAATTTACTTTCGATCGTCAAATACCAATACCGTAAGACCGCTCAGCGACACGGTACGATAAAACCGCGTTATGGAAACTAGTTATTAAGTACCGAAACGATAACAAACTAGAACCAAGTATAGTAGTCAGCATGTTCGATCTTGCCACTCCAAGCCACGAACCGCCCACCTTATTCCTAAGTTTCGAAGAGGACAGTAATGTAATTATTAATCCATTACTAGGCCATTTTTAACGTTGCAGATTCAATCTAATTTCCTCCTTTCAAACGAGTAAAGACGCAATATTTTTCCAATCTTTCAGGATAATCCAAAGAATAAAAATCCGAGTTAATCACACCGTAAAAAAAAAGCTATCAGACCCGCCGATTCTTTGCTTTATTGATTAACGAAATTCCAACTTTATTCCGCGCTTTCACAATTTTCGCCGAAGCGAAATCGAGCGGGGCGCAGTTCGAAAACGATAGGAAATCTATTTAGCGGCAGATTGAAGCACCGGGACGTGAGGATTCAAAAGCTGCGAGTTGTCGTGTGCGCCGCGCGTAACTGATGTCCTCTCTCGCGGACGAAGGCCCCGAGTTTTCCATTGAGCGCTCGAGAGAGGGAAATCGACTCCACTCCAAAGTTAACGTCGTTTTAAACGCGAATCAAGGAAGGAGAGGGAGGAAAAACAATGCCACCTGCGAGTGCCGAGCGCGATATTGTGAAATTTTACGCTCTCTCACGGGCGGAAAAGCGTTCGGCGTTTTATGAACTCGCCCCCGAATGCTTAGTCGATTGCGAGTTTATCTCGACTCTTTGGTGAAACTCCTTGGAAGCAGAAACGAACGTGAAAAAAAACACGATACGAAGTTCCAAGCTAATAAAGTACTGCCCAAAAAATCAGCCAGAAAATGTCGCGGCACCGCCGACGAGAGCCGGTCGAACCGCGGCAGAAATTGCCCTTTTAGCGGCGACGGGGAGGCAACGAGTAGTGGCTGGGAGGAAGGCGCGATAAAACGAGAGAGGCGCTTCCGCAAAGTCCAAGCCAGACGCGCTCGAATTCAACGGGGCGGCGGCAGCCTCTCGCCTCCGTCTGAAGCGTCCGTCTCCTCTCGGCGGCCTCTTTATCTCGCCTCAAAAGTGTCGGCTATCGCCTCCCCCCCTCCGGACCCGCACTATTGTTTACCGAAAGTTCGAGCCTGTCGGTTCGGGGGCTTTTTTGAGGCTGGCTGTTTCTTGCTTTGTAGGATTTTCGGGGCGAAAGATAAAGTTTATTCGCACGAGTGAGTAGTCAAAGTTGAATAATATTTGAACAGAATAAATAATAAACGCTAGGAGTGTACGGAGATCGACAAAAAATAACTGTAATTTAAATGTATCGCAGAATATATGGATAAAAGAAAACAACTTACTTTAAAACTTAGAAAGATGTTCTGCTTACTACACAGAAAATCTAGATTAACGTTGGAAAATAAAATCCTTCTATACAACAGTATACTGAAGCCTGTATATATGGACTTTCGGCATTGAATTATGGGGGACCGTCACCAACTTTAACATAGATATCATTGAAAGATTTCAATAGAAAATTTTATGAAATTTAATTAATGCATCCTGGTTTGTTCCAAACGAGGTAATTAGAAAAGACTTAAATATTCCAACAGTAAAAGAAGAAATTATATAGTCCGCATCAAACCACAAAAGTGACTTGAAATCTACATATATCCACTTGATTTAGAAATAATTTACTCATCAATAACCACGTCAATATTGAAGAGAAATAAAAACTGATAACTTCAAATCTGTAATCAAAACTACAAATTATTATAATTTTATAAGAGTACTATCTAATGGAATAGTATTAACATGTTATTATTTTTATTATTTATTTTTATTTAACCTTTAGACTACCGGGATTTTAGAAATGAAATCAACCTTTAAAAGTGTCCAAATTGATGTCTCGTATCACGTATCAACTATACACAAAGTTCATATCACAGGTCTAGCCGATATTTCGGCTTTCCGGCTGGATACGGTAAAGAAAACGTTTTATATTATACAATTCTTTGATGTTCGTAAAACTCGATGAAAACGTATATTCGGGGGTTTTTGGGGTCGCTGATTACGAATCTGAGGTCAGAATTGCAAAATTCACTTCAGGGGGCCCCAAATATCTTACCCCCTCCCCAAATTTTTTCATATTTCTAAAACTTGGTGAAAACGTGTGTCTGGGGATTTTCGTGGTCGCTGCTTATGAATCTGAGGTCAGATTTGAAAAACTCATGTCATAATACCCTCAATCCCCCCCCCTCTCAATTTTGATACAGCGTCAATTTTTATCTCTCCTTTAGAATTACCGAGAACTAACGAAAAACCCCGGATACACGTTTTCACCGGTTTATCGAATATAATGAAATCGGGGCATTTGTAGGGGGGGGGGGCGGAGGAGGAGATTTTGGGGCCTCCTGATATGAATTTTTTTAAATCTGACTCCAGATTTGTAATCAGCGACATCAAAAACCCCTAGGATCTTGTTTCTCACTGAAAAATATTTGTTTGTCTCCAGAGCCGAAATTTCGGCTTCCCGGCAGTCTAAAGGTTAAGCTGCTGGCTTGGATATACTTTGCAGACTTAGATTAGATTTAGATCCTTAACTATATGTACTGTTGCGAAACTGCGAAAACACGACTAACTGACTTACATGACATATATGTATCACACGAAAATTTGACTGTCGAAACTTGACTAAACTGTATTCATGGGCAGCGTAACGCTCTGTTGCATACAAGGACTTCTTTCATGGTTTTATTTGTTACCGAGATATTAGCAATTCAAAAAAACCCACTTTTACAGCTTTGACGGCTTATTGCAAATTAACTATTAAAATTAATGACATCTAATTGGTCTAACTTTGTAGATAATTTATTTATCTACAACTCAGCCGTTGACAACTTTTGTCCATCTCCCTTCAGAGAGACGCTGTAAAAATAAAACCAAAAAAATGCGCTATTTTTGCAATTTAACAAAACTTGCTACCAGAGTTGAAACTTCGAGTGAGTGATTGGTTCCATATTGGGGGCACTTTAATGAAGTTCTCCCCCCCCCCCCAAAAAAAAAAATGCCTATATGTCAAAATGCGCCAAAAAATGCTATTTCAAGTGGACTAAACATTATTTTTTGATATACAAAGCGTATAATAACCGTTTTACGCAGCATTTTGAAAGCGAAACATGATCATATTACAATTACGTACACGTAAGCATACTGAATTTCCAAAATCTGAGACTGGATTTGTCATCAGATTCTAAATATTTCTTCACACGAACTTACTATGAATTTCCCTCTAAAGTGACTTCGCAACCTAATTAATTCTGAATAAAAAAAATGAATAAAAAACAAATTTTTTTAAAACATGGTTTTCTAAAAAATGGTACAAAAGTTGAAATAAAAAAGAAATAAAACATATGCTTTTTTTCTAATTCAAAATCGTACAAAAAATTGAACTACGAAGTAAAAAAGATTGTACTAAAAATTGTACTACAAAGTAACAAATAATTTGTTTACAAGAACAATTTAACGATAAATTGTATTACACGTTTTCAACAAACAAACATTAACTAGAGTTTTAAATAATGTTAAACATTTAATTTTTAAGTAAATATAAAAGCGAGGGTCCTATACAACAATATCTGAAATTACATCTGATAAAGGGAATATAATAGTGAAAATGACAAAGTTCCTGGAATTGCAGAACTTTTTGACAGTTATTTAGGCACGCAAAATGAGGACCTCTCATGGTACTTTTAGCTCCTCACCTACTCCCCCCTCCCCCACCACTCAAAAAAACTGATTTTTCCATAAATAATTTTTTTAGCAAAATCATTGCATTGGAAAAATCCGAAAAATTTGACCATATACTACATAAAATTAACATCTCAAATTTTTTTCACGATTTTAGAACCTCAAGAAGTGATTAAAAAAAAATTTAAAAAAAATAAAATCGCTCTATAATTGAGCTCCATTGCGTTTCAGGCATAAAATTTTGTGGAGAAGTGAATATTTATATGCTTTATGTGCCTGAATTTTTTCAGATTTTTTCGAGTGGTGGGTCATATCTAAAAATGCAAAAGACCGCTTTTGCTTCCTCCTAGAGGAAGCATTGTGATAGTAATTTTTGGAGTTGTTCGAAAAAACGGTTGTAACTGTATTTTAAGGTGTCAGGAACAAGAATAAATGATTTTTGAAAAATGTCTGTATGGATGTATGTGTGTGTGTGTGTGTGTGTGT
>UCOM01003241.1:0-19333 GCA_900474385.1 Ormyrus pomaceus | reverse complement strand
AAAAAAAAAAAAAAAAAAAAAAAGACTCGTGAAGCGCGCATTGAAAATTTTGGGTACACAGAAAAATCGTTACGCGGCGAGTTTTAGTGCGCTTCGAAAGCGGGATGAATTAATCGTTCGAGCGAAGCAACGATCTCGAGATAAGAAGAGGTTTTACTGCTTTATGATTTTCATATTTGCAGGTGAATGAAATGAGGCGCTCGAGTACAGCATTGAAAGCTTGTTGACAAAATGATTTTTACTGCTTTTACAGGAAAGAGAGGCGAAAAATGCTTTTTAACTTTTTTTTCTTTTTTTGAAGGAATCGTCGAGTATTAAAAAAAACAGTTTTTTTAAAGTATCATTCGAGCAAGAAGCCCGATGATAAGAAAAGCTTCGAGGGAGACAAAGATAGTACTGGTTAGCTATTCTGCTGAATAAACCCGCAGAACAATGAGACAGAACCATATGCGTTTCCTTCGGACTATTAATCTTCGCGATTTCTGCTGCTGTTTTAGGTCAAATATTATTGCGCTTCTTTTTTTAGAAATTTTAATTTTGAAAGCATAATAATTATTAAAACTTTTTTTTAACCACAATTATTTCCCGCAATGAAAAATGCGTCGCTTATTACTTTTAAAATGAAACTTTTCACAAAAGAAAGTAAACAAAACTCGAACAGATTCATTGAGAAAAATGACCTTCGTTCCGGTAAAAATGAAGTACTTTTATCAATGGATGAAATTTCCGAGCTCGCCATTCGTTTTCTAATAAGCAACCCGCGACGCACTAAAATACGGCCGCGCCATTTTTAATGGCCGGAGCAAGATAAGCCGGGAGTCTTATGAGATCGGCAAAGAGAAGAAGCTCGAGAAGTGGCTGGAAATCCGGGTCATCAGTCAGATGACCGCTCGGGACTTTGTAAAGCCTCCGGGGGGGCCTTTATCTTCCTCCGGCAGAATTAACCTTTTACTTTTCCTTAGCTTCGCTCTTCCCGCTTCGCGCTACTGATTTTTAATGATCGCGGAGAGAGTCGCATCGATTTGGGTATGCGCTTTAAGACCGCCGATATATATTTGCGGACCTTTATTGCCTCGGGATACGGAGCGAGGGGATTTTATCTCGTGCCACGTTAATTCTCGGTTTATTTTTAGGGTTTAACGCAAAGTAGTTAATGGTTTTGTAAGATTGACATTTTTTTCGCTCTTCAGATTTTAATTATTCTTACAGTAAAAATTGAGTTGAACGAGCGTAACTTAGAGCGATTCGAAAATTAGTTAATGAAAGAGCCAACTTTTAGAATTCGTCGCAGAAACCAAGGTAGGAGGGGCAAAGTTTAAATGCGGACGCGTAAGACAGAATTTAACTTTCGAGTTATTTGAGATCCTTTTTAAAGAGAGACTATTTTAACATTGCCTTTTTCAAATAACATTTTTAATTTTCAAAGGCAATTCTCTCGAATTTAGCACGTTGTTTTGCTTCCCGAATTGCTTGAATTTCGAAAACGTTTAATTCCAGAAGGGCACGTGCAATTCAACGAAGTACCATAACACTTGAGTCTGGCTTTGGATAAGAGATAGCCCAGTGTAATTACAAAAAAGATAAAACGGTACTTAGATAGAATACCAAGATAAGCTTTTAAGAAACTACCTCAAAATTAACCCATTAATTTTAACATTTTCAATTCTTCTCCATCTTCCTTAGTGTAATCCGAAAAAAGCGGCGGCAATTCGTCACCTCGAGGAGGAACCAGCTAAAAATTCTGATATGGAAGCTCTTTAAACTCGAACATCGCGAAACAGAACAGTAAAGATCGGGAAACTGGCTGCCCGAGGGCATCGTAAATGCATATCTCCAATTGTGTACTCGCGTATCTTGCTCACAACGGCTCTACGTACGTAGGTACGCGGCAATTACTTGGCATCGATCGTCGCGTCGTTTACCGTCGCGCAGTACTGCTCGGTGACCGAAAATCCAGCTTGCTCTCCGGGAAAAAGAAAACAAGCGCTTATGCGGAACGTCGGCGAAGTAGGACTAACTTCATTTTGCGGAATTGAGTATGGAAATTTCTGCAGTCGACGTAATAAATATTCTGGGCGTGTAAAGTTTTCCTGGCAACCGTGAGCTGCGAGCGAAATCGTTTGCCGGAGAAGAATTTGAAAATGTTTTTGCTTTCGTATTAAAATTCTGGAAACAAGTGCAAAATCAGCATTGGTGTAGCTTTTTTAGTAAATTGTAGGTAGGTTTTATTGTTAAAAAGAATTGTAAATAACTCGTTTGTTCGTCTGTACTGCATATTTTTGTTACGGAATTTGCCGTTTTAGGGGGAAAATAATAGAAATTTTTACTTCACGAGGTATTAATATTTTTCTTTTGTACTTTTGTAGTTGCTATATACTTTTTAAATGATTGTTTTTATCAGAGTTATTGCTTTAATACCCGCGAAAATTGTTACAATTATTATTCAAATTTGTTTCTTTACTTGATCGATTTATTTTCAAGTGCAAATATGATTAACTAATTTGTGTTTAAAGTAAAAGTCGTTAAAAATCACAAGTTGGAATTTCACAATACATAAGTTTTTGATATTATTTATAGAATTCATACTCTTTTTATAATATTGAATTTCATTAATAATTTTTAATTTGTTCAATGGATTCATCAAAACAAGTTGTTTTGTGTTTCCCCCTTTTAGCAAGCATGGAATAATTGAATATTTTTCGAAACATTTATGATTGCATTTCGAAAATTCCAACGATAGTATCACGTTAAACTATATCGCAAACACGTATATATAATAAAAAATATTTAAAATATTTTCAACAATTCCAGGAACGACAAGAAAAAACATCGATTTATGTCCGAGAGCATGCAAGTACTAACAAAGAAATTGTTCTTTACATTCTAAGCTAGGCAGTAATTTTTCTGTTTTTTTTTTTTTAAAACAAGTTTCCACGCGATGCATTGACGTGTACCTCCTGTAATAAACAACGGTTCTCGATCAGTTAAAATATGTCATTATAACGCGTTTATTTTATACAAAATTATATAGTTCATTATATCGAATCTCTGATGGGAAGGAACAGCGACGCGGTTTCGCGCTACTAAAACATTACGTATAGAAACCTTTACCACCTTCAAATAATTGATACTTCTTTTTTCTTTTAAATGAATACGATAATTTATATGTATACATATACTTTTTCATCGCCTCATTCTTAGAATTAAGAGTAATAATCTCAATTACGTAACGTCCGAATTCGCGCACCGTGAACACGACATCGACTAGATTCGACTTTGCTTCGAGTCTCGCTCATGCATTTGCTCCACATTTATTTTCTTCTACTTAAGGCAGATCCTGTAATTTCTTTACATTTAATCGCTTCTTACGCTATACATGGTATATTCTCGCACACACACTCATTCGCTCGCTCGCAGCGCGTCACATTTTCATCGCTTTTTCACTCATTTTTATTTATTTATTTATTTATTTTTTTTACTACTCTTAAGTACCTTCAGACCTTTGCTATTTCGACCATACTGAATTGTCTGTAAGAACTCTCATTTTACTGATCTGAAACAAAAATAATTGCAATTGCAATAATTAAAAAGATGTTTGAAAGTTTATTACGTATAGAAAAAAGAACTTTACTCCGTTATGATAAATCTTTAATAATTCATGAAAATTGAGTTTCTCAATGTAAATTAAAGTGCAAACATACTGAAGTTCGCGTCAATATACAAAAGGCAAATAAACCTAAAATAAATTTGAACAATTCGAAAATACTGTACCACCATCCGTACAGGCTTGCAAACTCACCGAAAGTACTCGCTCCTGAACGCAGGCCTCATCATAATCGAACCAATAATGAACATATCGCATGTAGGCCTGAACGATGAGAGTCGCTGGGCAGAGGCTCGAGCTCGTGGGTGCGCCCACGAGCCCGGGCGCGGCGCCTCCTTGTGTAACGCGTCGCTTTAGAAGCCCGGGATCACCTCGTAGGCCTCGAGGGTCGACATTATCAGGTAGAAGACCCAGAGCGAGAAGAGGAGCAGGGAGGTGCAGACCTTCGCCACGAATGGGCCGCCGAGCTCGCCGCCGATCGCCGCGGATCGCCTGACCATCAGCACCACGATCACTATGCACGCCTCCGAGCAGAACAGCGTCACGGAGAAGGCCAAGCTGTAAAGGGTAATTGTTGGATTGGTAAATATGTTTGTCGATTAGCTTCGAGAAACTTTCGAGAGTTGAAATTCTGTCGATCTTTTGAACATTGGGAATTCCCTGGATTTCGTTGATAAAATTGTATTGATTGTTTTCAATTAATTAGTTGTATAAGAATTCTTTTAAAAATCATTTTTGCTATTATAGAATCATTTGTCATAATTTTCGTAGGAAGTAAAATAATTGTTTTTAGTAAAAACTGGCGCTTTTTTTAATAAAATTTCATTCTAATCCCTAAGTATTAAAACAGTTCTCAGGAAAATGTTGGGTTTAGAGCTGTCATAAAATGTTTTAATTCTGTAGGTATAACAAACCCCAAAACTCACCCGGCCCTTGTTCTTTTATTTTATTCCTCATCTCGCAGCGGCCTGGCCCAGTCGTAAACTGACCTCCACCGGCCGACAGTCGTATTAATAAAAGTGGCGATCCGAAAACTCGGCCCGTAAATTTCGCGCTCCGAAATTCACGGGGCCGCCGGCCGATGTTTCCATTCCTGGGGTGGCTGCTGGCCAGCGAAATTGATAAGGGCTGCAAAGCCCGCCCACGTCGCGGCGATAACTCGCCGGCGGGGCCATTCAAATTCCGCGCCTCCGCCTGAATAATATAATATTCCGCGCGTTTCCCCGGTTTTTTCACGGCGGGGATGTAAGAGGCGCGGAACAAAGGGGCTCCCTTTCCGCTGCGGAAGGCGGCTTCCTTGATTCGCGTCGCTGGGATTAAAGGAAGTTGCTCGTGTGCGGGTTTGGACGAGGGGTTGGCGCTGCGCATATGCCGAGCCAGGATGTCCGGAAACGAGATTTTATCCCGGGCGAGAGCTTTTTTTAACTTGAAGCAAAATATTTTGTTTTGTGCTAGAATATTTACCGTTGCAGTGGTATTTTAAATGTTTACGAGAATTCAAAAGTCGAGAAATATAAACTTTTACTGAAATTGTTTTTTTTTAAATGTTTCGTGCAAAAATTGTTTAAATTTCATTAAACGAACTCGTAGAATTACTTAAATAAATACTTATAATTTGGAAATTTGGAAATTTCATTTGTGTAAATTAAAAGAAGATGTAAAACAATGTTTATTAAATGTAAATATTACTTTATTAATCAAATTGAAAAATATTTGAAGTAGAATAACCTTGTTCAATATTTTTACCGTTAAAGTGCAAACGTTAGGAGGGCTGCCAAATTGACCCACTAGAAAAAAACGAGAGTCTACTGATAAGAAGTGGCGGTGCATCGTCACGTGTAGTCTCGCGGCAGCAAAGCAGAGCTCGACGCGAAGTTTTAACGGCCCTCGTTATAAATTGTCCTGTGTATTCCCTTCAGCTCTTTGAAAAAATAAACTTGCAAGTTCAGCGACAAGAGTCAAGAGTGATCTCAAGTGAGTCATCCGAGTTGTGCGAAGAAAATGTTTTCGCAAAAATTTTAGTATTATATTTTCTAGTTGCAAGGAGACATATTTTAAATATTAAAATTGAAAGAAAAATTGCTAGTCTGCCGCCCAAAATTTAAAATAATTATAACAGTTTTTTCAGAACTATAATTGAAAGTGGATAGTTATTATAAATTTTAGAATACAATCTAATACGTCTTTTAATAATTAACATCTATTTCCCGCTACTAAATATTTAGAATCATAATTTTTGCTCAAATATTTTCATTGAGTACTTAAAACCAATTTTGCACCATTGAAGATATCAAATAGACGATAAAAAAATTGTTACATTATTTTTCTTAATAATTTTTTTAATTAATGGCATTTAATCAAGACTATGATTCAAGTTTTTATAAATCGAAATTCAATATCAAAGACACTTTTATATAGGTATTCAATAAATTCAACGATTTCATGCTCTAATTCACTTCGTTCCGATCATAATTGGTACTTTCCACCCGAATCAATAATTTTTATTGCCTTATGAAATTGCAAAAATTTGCGCTATTCAATATTTTTTGCAATTTCTAATTTTGTGTTTAAACTTTTGAAATTATGTATAACCAGTATAACGTGTATAC
Source organism: Ormyrus pomaceus (assembly GCA_900474385.1). Classification (NCBI taxonomy): domain Eukaryota; kingdom Metazoa; phylum Arthropoda; class Insecta; order Hymenoptera; family Ormyridae; genus Ormyrus; species Ormyrus pomaceus. Next base: position 13,120 of record UCOM01003241.1, on the reverse strand, counting down.
TTATATGTGACCTATAAAGTGCACATTCATTAGCGTTTAATTAAGGTGGTTTCAATAATTATTTGAAATTTTAGTGTACTTTTTGTGATTTTTATACGATGATATGCACAACTGATAAAACTATTAAATTTTTTAGCGAAATTCAATGGAATTTTATTCTTTAACTTTAATTTTTATTATTAGAATTACCAGAAATTCTTGAAATGATACCGACCACTACGTCAGCTGTGGCCACGCGAATCCGCATTGCGAAGTAGGCCCAAGGCTCGCGGGCCTACTTCTACTGCACGGCCTCACCATTAGTTGGCGTCCAGTCGCCCACAACAGAACTAACCCGCAGAAGGTACTTATACCGCGTGTCTTGCCGAGGGATTTCGGATTCAGCCTGGATGAACCGTCGAGCTTGTAGGCAAGGGAAGAGGTGCGCACGGGAAAAGGAAACGTTACAGAATAATCAAATTAACTCTCTTTTTTTTTTGTTTCGAAGATGTATAATGTTTATTGATCAAAAAGTCAGTAAATTTTTGTAAATGGAACTTCATAACTCTAGAAAATTATGATATTTGCCCTTTTCATTCGCGCATCATTAACTAATGCGCACTAAAGCCACTCTAATCCCGGATTAACCCGCAAAAAACGAGCGCTTAACGCAAGATTTTGCCCCGACGCACTCGAGTGCATATACGCCTTCCATCCGAGTCGCCTCTGCATCTCGGGTTAAAAAGAGCTCGTAAAAAAGGCACGAGCGGCTTTTTTCGCGCCCAGCCGGGAAATTGAAAGCCGTTAAGGCTCCGTCGCGAAACCCCACCGGCAGATAAGTCGGAATCGATATTCGTTCGGGGGATAACGCCGGAGTGAGAGAGCTTTTTCGGGCTCAAAGTGCTTTTCCGGGGCGATCTGATGCGTTTTAAAGAACTCGCGGTTTTTTAAGGACGACTCTGCGAATGCTTTCCCTTGAAAATTGCGGCCCCCTCGTTTCTGGGAAAAGTTTTATTTTCGCGAGGAGGAATTTGGGGATCTGATAAACAGATTGTGGTGAAAAAATTAAATTATGTAATCGAGAGCTGGTTGGTAAACATTTATTTTACTTGAAATTGTTTAATAAAGTACGTACCATCGCTTTTTAAAGGTAATCGATTTATTTATTTAATTTAATATACCTTTTGGGCCAAATAATTTATTTCAATTGATAGAATTAACAACCAATGAATTTGATTAAATCAAATTTAACGGTTTACTTGATTTATATTTTTGAATAATTGTATACGTACGAAGTTTATCAATTAAAATTCCTGTTATATCCACAGAATTTAATCATCTCACCGAACAGTAATTTCAAAAGGCGATTAAAGGAAAATCGGTAATAATTTTCAGTAAATTATGTATACTAAATTAATAGTTTTATATTTTTTATTTCAATAGAGATAAAAAGTTAGCTTAGCTTCGTTCAGTTTTAAAAATCGCCTCCCAATTATAAAGTTTCAAACTTTCGCGTGTACTTGTTTCTTGAACAGTTCGCGAGTCGAATGTTCAATCGAGCTTTTTCATCATTGCACGAGTAATTACCTCGAACGACTTCAAAGAGTGTCTGCCATCCACAAGGTGCATTCGCCTTTTGAAACGTACCGAAGATGGAAAACATCTTGCGCGTGTACATTCGAGAAACTAGTCTAATTTCCGGCTCGTCTGCCTCGGCCGCCGCTTGAGCAGAGGCAGGAAATTAAGAAATTAAACGACTCTCGAGCTCTCGTTACTTTTATGACGCGAAATTTCCCGTTATTCTCAATTTCCGCAGGTCCACGGTTCCAGAGGAAAATCCACCGGGAAAATCGACGGATTTTTTTATATTGATTTCGCGAAAAATGAAAAGCGACACCAACCGACCGGTGAAGCGGTATAAAACGGATAGTATCAAAGTTTATTGTTTGTTTTTCTCATTTAATTAATTACTTGACTCGAAAGTGGACCGTTATTTATCAAGAACTTTGCTTCATTAAAACGAAGTACGTACTTTAATAATGTTTTTTCTTCATAAAAAGTAGTTGTTTTTTTTTTAAATTATAGACACTATAAAAGCCAACAAGTTTTAAGACCGCCTAATTAACGAATTCTGAAGTAACAGAATGCAATAGAATGTATTACATTTCAAGGAGTATTTCATGCAAAAATTTTATTTATAAAAGTACTTTCAAATCAAAAGGGATTTTTCAGTATAAAAAGCAACGTAAACTGTTCACGAAAGCTTTCCTAAGCAACCCCTCGCAATATTGAACAATTCGTTATCGGAAGACACGAGAAACAGGTCTGGCACTCGCGGTAGCCCAGGCATCGCGAGGCGCAATATCACTTATTGCGATCGATAGATTGATTTTTCAGGGCGGCGCTCTTTCCCCATGCGCTCGATATCGGCGCAGGAATGCCTCTCAATAAATAAATGCATCCTCTTTCCGATCGGTCGCTTCTCCGTGGCTGAAAGCACGGAGATGTGTTTTCCGGCCCGTCAGTGAGAGTTCGTGTTCTTAAGTGGTTGAATAATTAGGCGGCGGGCCTCGGCTCCATTGCGCGCTGCAATATTGATGCACCGTATTGGAGTTGTTACTTGTTGCACGATAGCGAGTGTTAAGTAGCGCCGAGGTGACCGTTCTCGCGCTTAGGATTATGCTGGCCCTTCGAGTTCTCCTGATTGCTTATACCTTTTTGCACTTACGTTCATCTTAAATATTTATGTTGCAACGAGATGCGGTAGTATTATTAGAAGTTCACCGAGAAATTTATTATTCTAAATTTTGTTTTTTTGCGATTAATACTTTTATTAATCATTATTATACTGTTTACCCAATTTGATATAAAATACCGAATTGAATTTGAAAAATAAACATTTAAGCGTAGGAAAAATTGATTAGTGAAGGTTTATATAAACAATTAAAGAAAAGATAATTAAATTTTTAGTGGCAAATTAATGATTATCTACTAAATTTCTATTTGCATTTTGTTTGGCGCCTAATTTTGTTATACATGGCATCGAAGCTGGGGGTTAGTGGTTTTGAACAGTAGTTCCACCTCGATCTTTAAGAAGTTCATCTACATGGAGACCAGATTGTCTACTTGGCAATATCGAAAAAATAAAACTGACAACTTCTCAATTTATTTTATATTAAAGAATTTTATTGACAAAGTTGAATTCTTATAATTACTTTTTATTTACAGGTAATAAATATCAATGGGAGTGTTTGTATATATGTGTTTGTTTATAAAGATATGCTTGTAAATTTACTTTCTACTTCTGGAAAGATAAATTTCCCTTAACGGTGAAGCCATCAATTAGAAGGCGCGTAATTGTAGACTCATACGCGTTGGTATGTAAGGAATGAAGTTACCGTCCACTGTATTGTGTTTCAAATATATTTTAAAACGGTTTGTAGCAGAAACAATCATTAATGAAAATCACCAAACGCGCTCGAATGAAACGTAGATAGTACATTTTTTTTAATGAAATTCAAATACGCATTTTACTTTAAACGTTATTACAATATTTCGCGAGCGAGTATTTTGGCTAGTTAGTTTAATTGCATACTTTAATTCGGCATAATTGATTTCAAGTGCATCCGCCTTTTCCTGAGGAAATTCTGTCTCGACAATAGGATTCATTTCTTGGTCAAAAAGGAGTTGAATAAACTCCTTCAGACATAACATCTCGTTAACATCATCATTTTTCTATTTGTATTATACTTGATTGAAAATTACTAATAAAGTGTAATAAATGTATATGAGAAATATTCTTTTTTTATAACATTATTATCTGTTAATTTTATTCTTTCGAGTAAATTAAAAATAAAAGCGCGTACAATTTCGTTAAATTTATTGCCAGATTTTTTTTTCACTTTTTCAAATCAAAAAGCTTATTAAAATATTTGATCAATTTTGTTTACACCATTAAGAATATATACAGGGTGTTCAATAAGTTTGGAACCTCCTCTCTATTTTCGAAAATACTGCTCAAACAGAAAAAAGGTTTCAAGTTGACCTCTATCATGGTCATGGTCAAGGTCATCGTTGGCTTGCTAATTCAAAACCCTGCAACTTTTGTCTGAACCTTTTTTTTTGTTTGAACAGTATTTTCGAAAATAGAGGGGGGGGGGTTTCCAAACTTTTTGAACACCTTGTATATATCATCATGCAGCAAGATTTGCCTGGCCTGACTTCCAACGAAATCTTTGTTTGAGCAGTTGAGACTAGTTCCCCGTAAACAAGATTGAATATTGGGGTCGTTGGTAGCTTTGCGGAAAACTTACGACCATAGACGACCCCATTCAGTTTCGATTCACGTCGGTGCATCCAGTTTGTCGCTGCCGGGCTGCACCACTTCGTTGCCAGACCGTAAACGTGAATATTTTGCGGGAGCTAAGGCTGGCCGTGTTTTCTTCGATATGACATTGTTTCAGTGAAAATTTAAAATGATTTTTTTCTGAAAATTGTTTTAAAATGAAGACTTTCATTTCAGTTCAAATTTCATTGGTTATTTGTTCAGTTCTCATTTATTTCTGCATTAAAATTATAACAAAACAGAAGCATTTATTTTAATATTATAATTTTTTAAGAATTCTTATTCAAAGATTACCTAGTTGTTTTTGTATAGTTGATTTATTAAAAAAGGGAAGATGATGTATATAAATATTTAAGATAATACAATGTAAAGATGTCATTATACTAATTTATATAGCTTTATATAGAGTTTATTATATTTCAAATTTTTATTCACAAATTAGTGAAATAAATCATTATTGCTGGATTTACGTTTTTTCTTCACTTTAGCCGAAGAAGGTATAATCACCGAACAAATATTATTTGTTTGTTTATAAGTGAAATAGTTAAAATAATAAAATTCCAACATATTATGGTAATAAATTATTTTATAAATTGAAGGCATCATTTTGTTTGTCAATATTCTTTTATAATTTTGACTTGTTTTAAACGGCTATTATTTAGAATTAATTTTCAATAGTACTATAATTTTTCATGATTATCAATGGATACAATTTTTTTCGGGCAGGATTACTTTTTACTTCCCGCAATTATTCAGCTTAAAATACAGAATACAAAAAAAAAAAAACGAAAAATTCAAGAAAATCTACTCGACAGGAGTTCAACTCTCGCGAAGGTTAAGTTCAAGAAATAGCCGGGATTCCCGAGAGAAAAATCCCCGGGCCGCAAGTGAAGAATGTGGGAAACGAGTCGTTGCACTTACCTGCCGGGTTCGACGTTGAAGGTGGTGCCGTTGAAGGCATGGTAGATGGCGGCAATGCTCCACGCGATGCCGATCCCCAGGAAGACATTTACCGCGTTACTTCCGGTCACGTTGCCCACGCTCGCGTCGGCGTACTTGTCCTGGCAAGCGGCCACCTTGCTCGCGAACGTGTCTGCAATAAATCGTTCACAATCAGGAATCGCGTCCGCCAGGCTAGCGCCGAGTCTCCCTTGCTTTTTCATATTTCGCCCTCGAGCGCGGCTTATTGATGGGTTACCTGCACGCGCGCAACGGCGCGCGCTTTAATTGGGAGGCATAAATTTCGAGGAGTTTCTAGGGGCGGGCTTGTAGTGCTGCTCATTGCAATTTGTTATGGGCTGTTATCTGATTTCGAAACTTGTGGGTGGGTGATAGCTTTCTCATGTACCGAGTTATAAATATAGGTTGATGCCTGACTATAATCACATTATACTACTGGCGTGCTCAAGGCGCATTATTTTCCAGTTTGGTCAATTTTCTTTTAAGATATAAATTTCACTTTTCTGCTGTCGAATTTTGAAAGACATGTTTTTAGATTGAGAATAAATGTTTTTAGAATATTAATGTTCGTTTGTTAATCTCTGATACTGAAGGAATACTTAAATAAATATTACAATTTCATTCATATATTTCCCAGTGAATTCTGTCATTCATTTGTTCAAATAATAGAGTTGTTAGTGACAGCCAAAAGTAAGGCAGAATTATTTGTTTTGCTGTTCGATTATATATTATATAAAAAACTTGTTGTCAGTGTTTAGTTTTTTTCTTTTCCTTTTTCATATTACTCATAGTTCATTCATAGTTCTACGACCAATACGTATTAAAATTCTTGAAAATACTTACTCAGCTATTTCAATTATAGACAATTCATTAAAATTTATAATTGTAATTACAAATTTTGTAAGAAATTGATTTTACCTCTTAATTTTGCGAACATTGATAACTGAATTACTGTAATGGATATAACCATTATGCTGAAATATGGAACTGCAGCAGCAGTTATCGTACAAATTCGAGATAATTTACAGTTACCTAGTTTTGGGTTAGAATCCATTTATCAGATTGAGAATGTTTGAAAAATGGAAGTGCAATTGCTAAGATACATGAAGATGCGTTGAAAAATACTGTTATTTCAGGGATGAGAATAGGCGATCTTTAAAATTGGAAGAATAAATTAGTTTTCGTAATCGCATTGAAATAATCTCTTTGCAAACGAAGTACGTACACTATTATAAATGATACATTATGCTTTATTTAATAAAATTATATTTTCCAACAGAATTTCTACAATGCGGAAAACTAAATGCACGAGTGCTCCTCCCCGCGCTCCATCTGCTATACCCAATTGCATGGAAAATACTCAAAATAAATATCAGGCCGAGCATTTGGCATGCCGTCAAAAGCATTTGCGTGGCGAACGAGTCCCATCTATCGCTGCGCACCGGAATTACATAAAAAATGCCAAACTCATTTCATTCGTACGGTACGAAATGCGCCGTGATTTTGTAATCCGTGCTCCTGACACGGATCTCATTACGCGGTCAATCGGTCGGTGAAAAACGAGTACGCTGTTCGTCTCTTTTCTTTTGCATCGGTCTCTCTCTCTCTCTCTCTCTCTCTGCCTCGTTCGTACAGATTTGATATTGATCAATGTCGGCTGCTGCCGCCGCTGCTACTGTCAATGCGCGCTATCAAAATAATACTGCCAGTGTGGGAGTAATGGAATCGCTTCTACGTATCACGAATCATGTATCGACTAGGGATGTATATGGAGGCCAGTCAATGGAACAGTCATCTCGCGTACGAGATTAAAATGTTTCGATGTGATTTTGAGCCGCGATGGATTGACTTTGACTGAGGTTTATTTTTACTGCATGTTATTATTCTGAATTCATTATTTATTCTCCAAATCTCATATTTTCTTTTACCAAAAAGTACAATTATCACGTTAATTAAACAAAATTCCGTGTGATTAAGCAATATCTCAATGCGCACGTAATTAGAAGAGAGGGAGACGCGAGCCGAGTATACGAGCGAGCGAAACCGTTAAGACGCTTTTCGGCTGCCATAAAGCTCCCTTGTTTAGACTAACCGTTTGCTTTGCTAAGCCGTTTCTGAAGTGAAGATCGCAGTGGGCTCAGGCTGACTCCGCTCTTGCGAGGGTTCGTGCGTCACTCCGCCCGCACACTCAGAGTGGTAACGGAGAGGCTGTTGGGACGAATCCGCGACCAACGGCAGAGCGAGAGAAAGAATACGAAAAAAAAAGAGAAGAGGAGAAGGGGATTATCTCTCGCGAATTTTCCGGCGAGACCTTCGATTTTGTATCGAGAGCGAGCGCAAACGCCCGGAGGGAAAGGTGAGCTCTGAGCGAAGAGGAGGCTCTTCGTTCGTAATGTGGCACTCCGGCTCCAGTTCGTATTTGTAACGTCTAAACACCACTTATATTTGGTATAGCTACGGGTAAATAAAATGTGTTTATTTATTATTGCGTACTATAAATAAATTTTTTATTTTTATAACTATCTATTTTTCACTCAATAGCTGGAAAGTTAATTATTATTTTAATTTAATTTAATTATAAGTTTTTTCAATTGATTCCGCAGTACGTCTATTGAAAAACTTTTTTTCTTTTTCTATTTTTATTTACGATTCAGAAGAAATAAATAGCTTATTTCTACAACAAAGATCATTCGTAATATTTTTTATTTTTTCAATTCCTCCAAATACATAAATAAAAGTCCGGGACAGCTAGTGTTATGATTTATGTATAGTATGCAATTGCGTATAAAATCGAGGTGCAGTGTTGCAGGCTCAGTAAATACGCAGTCGTTTAGTGAGAGGTTGATGGCTATCGTCGGCGAGACCTGCCGTTGTGTAAATAACAATATTTTTTCCAAGTATTTTATATGCACCAGACTGCAGGTTCTAAAGTTTCTACATTTATGCATTTAACATAATAAATTTTTAGACGTTCTTGAAATATAAAATTAGTTTTTGAGCACTCTGCTCGTATAAATATGATAAATTATTTTAGTATAACAACATTTATTTTAGAGAAGCCTTTATGAATATCGAGAGTTTGCAGAATATTTTGGTTAGAAAATTTTTAAACATAAATCAATACACTGACATTGGAATCCCTTTAGAATCCGAGCTTTGCTCTGATTTCGTGCACGTATACGGGTTTTATCAATAGAACTATAGGTATACGAGTTTTTTCATTTTAGTAGCAGATGAATGCAGGAACAGTGCCACTTTTTTCGTTTGAATAGTGCTTTTATTAAATTTTATAAGAGCCAATCGATATCTGCGACACGTGCAGATGGCATAAAATAGTCTTTATTTTTCTTCATTTATTGTTATATTATCTGAAAGACCTTCGCGTCACTGTAAATCTAAAGTTTTGATCACTTTTAAATTTTAAAACTTCGTTTTTGTTACTTATTGTAGTTATACAAAGACGGAATTTGTTTGCAACTACACATTTTACATTGCTGTTATTGCTGTCTCAAAGAGATAGCTTTGTATCGGAGCAAATTTTGATGTTTTCAAGGTTCTTGAATCTGAAAAATAAGTTTTAAAAAATTGTATATAGTGAACAAATGTTGTATTCACCATAATATCTCTGACGGATACATATACCGAGCTGAAATTTTGCATACATCTTGAGTATATCCCCCAACTTGGAACTGCTTAAATTTTGGAGTAAATTACTTAATTTTATTCAATATCGTTTAGTACAAACGACGGCGAACAATAAATGAAAATTCAACACATGTTAAGCATGAGGCATCAGTCGTACAGAAAGACATCTGTTTACCATCGGCTTCTCTCCTCTCGGTCCTTCGAATCTGCCGTTGTATCATCCCCGGTAACCCCCTCAATTCCTTTTCGGGCAGCGATCGATGCTTGCGACGGGGGGCTTTTTGCGTCCGCGGCTGACGGACACGCGGATAAACTGTCGGTGCGGAACCGACATATATACGGAAGCGCGATTAACCTCGTTTTTCCAGCAGGCGGGCACTTTTTTTTTCCGAGCTGGATGCGCAGTTGTCGGGCTCGGCGATTCCGCGGGCACTTGGTTTATTTTTGCCGGATTTGACGGGATTTTATTATATAAAGTTTTGGAGGCCTCGATGAGTGGCTTAATGGGATATGTTGAAAACGGTGGTTATTGATGGGCTGTTCTTTTAATGCCTGTTTTGAGAGTCAATTCACTGCAATTTGTGATTTATTTTTCGCAGATTAATATTTGCATCAGTATATTACCTATTGAATTTTAATTTTACATTTACTTCTTTATTAGTCAAATCGTTATAGTATAATTGAACGAAGTCGAATATAGGTGGTACTTTTGTTTAATTTATTACGTAAAATTAAACAGTAAAAATTTGTTTATAACATTTTTACAATGAAGCTTTTTGTAAATTCAAAAAAGTATCTTTAAATAATTTTTTAAATTATGCCTAAGAGATGTATTCTGTATACAACATTTTATGATCAGAATACAGATATGTTTTGTTTTCTATGCAACTTTTGCCATAAATTCAGAAAATCTGGTATCGATAAAAAGTAAAACAACAATCAACTTTGCAGACAAGGAACTTTTTGAACTTTTTGTTACGGGTGAGTTTGGTAATATCAATGTTGACAAGTGGAATTACGCTGTAAAATTTATTCTTCAAATAAATTTCGTGCGTGACGTTCCAAAACATTTTAACTTTATGTTTTAAAATTAAAATATTTTTTTATCTATAGCAAATTTTTCAATCAAAATCATCTGATATGATTTTTTTTATCGTTCAGATTGATTTTGAGCTTTAAATACACCGCAGTAGTATTCGTTTTAATATTCGTATTTTTCACGCTTTCGATGAACATCCTTCAATTTCTACATACAACGCACAAAATCAACCTGCAAAATTCCAGCTTACAATGATTCGCCAATAAAAATCGACGGCTCTTTTTACGAACGAAGTTAATAAGTGCCTGGTAAATGCGCGCTAAATAAACCCCAAGCCAGTTTCCTCCTCGGCCTTTTCTTTCGCAATAACTTTAAACCGCTGATACAAAGTGGAAACCCTCCTTTTTCACCGGAGCGCCCTCGTAATCCCCCGGCAAACATATCCCCGCGCGGGCTGGCAATCGGTTTTCTTACGTTCCTCCCGGCGGCGAGCGCGCGACAGCTGCGAGGCACCGAGACCCCCCGTACACGAGCCTAGATTTATGTACGTATCGGTTTTCGGTTTGAAAAGCCGCTTAGCCCGCCGGATTACCGTGCCGGTGAGCGTGGGTACGGAGTGCTCTTGGCATGCTCGGAACTTCATTCGAAAGAAATCAGACCGACATGACGGCTGAGATCCGCGGGGGTCTACCGCTCCTCTTCCTTCTTTCCGCGCTGTCCTCTCCGACTTGCCGGAGAGACTTTATCTCTCGAGACTTCTTTCTGCGATGAACTTTTCCGTGCAAAAGTTTCGTCCGCGGCGGAGAGTAAGCAGTTTTAGTTAAAAATTAGGGATGAGTTGTTTGTGAGTTTGCTGATTAAAATCGTCGAAAATCTGTGCTTAATTTTAAGGTATACAACGCAGAGGAGGATTGGCGTCGTATGATTTTTTATTTTGCGAGCTCTTTATTGCATTAATGAATGATTGGAAGCTTTAGTTTTTACAATCACAAATGTTAAAATATAAGTTGCTTGAATCTTCTTAATCAATAACTTATTTATTCAACATAGAAAAATAAAAATTAGAAAGTAATTAAACCAATTGCAGCACTAACCATCTACATTTTTCAATAATATTTAAACATTTTTTTTTATCACTGTAGAAGTCGTTGCATAGTATTATAGCGAAAACGTGACATTGATCATATAGCGATGAAATGGAAATTGATGGTTTTATATTATGATAAATTCATTGCATCCGAGTTTTATGAAAATAATCATTTAGACTTTTTGCAAGAAAATTTGAAATTCATTTTGAAATTGCTTCGAAATGAAAGCTTGCGCTTTATTTCGTGGGAAATTAGATACAATCAGGAAAAAGAAGGCAATATATTTCCCAATTTTTCACTGGATTTATGCAAGCGAATCTATTTTAGAGAGAATCTGTTCTTTAAAAAAGAATATTTCTATTCTTTCGAATTGTAAATTTCTCTTTTTTATTTTTGTCCCCTTTCAGTTTTCCATTCTGAATAAAATAAAAAGGTGCATAAGCATAAAGATACAAAAATAATGCGAATGAATATTATATAAGGACTGTGCAAACATTATAAATAACAGTCCGTTCCACTTTTATGCCATTTTAATCTATAGCTTTTTAGAAATGTAAAGTTCCTTTCTCCAGATGATTTTTATTCTCTTCATCTCGTCAAATTCGGTCTCTATCTTCTTTGATCTTTGATCTCTTGAGTAAACTTGAATGTTAGTTTTTGAATGTTTGAAGTTTAAGTCCGCACATTCAACGGATTTTCAAGCAATCCAATAAAAGCAGAAAAAAATGTTCCATGCAAATATAAATCTTCGGAAGAAAAGTTGAAAATTTTTATGATATAGTGGAAAAATGTTGGTACTTGTTTTATTTTATACTTATTATAAGTTTTATTATTACCATTATTCAATATATCTTAATTCTATCAGATATCATTTATTATATTCATTAAAAGTTCAAAGTTCGAGCAACTTATATTTTATACGATTTTTAAAGGCGATAGAAATTAAAACAATTTAATACAGTATTATAATTGAAAGAAACAAATTAAAAGATATAATTTAATAAAAACAAATTTTACTTTCCTTCAAGTTGGAAATTTATAGTTTAGCATGCTAGGCTGGTAGATTAAAGTCTAAGTGACGCAACGAATATTAACCCTGTCAGGATTTTAATGAGACTCCGGGGTACGTTTTCTCACACGAAGTAATAACTGAGTATAAGACTTGTAATTAACGTTGCCTAACGAAAATAAATGATTGATAATCAAACTATTATAATAGATTATGAACAATGAGAACATATAAATGATTAAATACAAATGAAAATGATATTCTGAGAAAACTATGGATTTAACTGATACACGATATTAAAGGTATAAAGCACAATGCAATAAATGACTAACTCGAAACGTGTTTTTTAATTAATTAAAGTTAATGTTAAAATTCAAAAAAACATGAAAAAAATTAAATTAAATTGCCCTCTTAGTTGAATTAATTTTGAGCCAAGTTATTGATTTATTTGATAACGTAGCGCAGGAATAATATTAGTAGCAGCTGTTGAATAAATTATCCTACATTCGCCACAGTTTTCCTGAAAAATCAGGTACTTTAAAGAATCAAAATTTACGAATGCATTAACACACAATGCAGCCACTCCACTACGATTTCCCTTAATCCGTTTACAAATTAATCGCTCTCTCCCTAACCTACTTTTCACCGCGAGCGGAAAATCCCTTTCCTGTAGCAAAGGGAACGAAAAAAGTAAGAGCGCAGCCCGAAAACCCCCCACCCCTGCAGAAATTCACAAAACCGACGCTCGCTCCAGCTGGGGAAAGGAACGCCCCTCCGCAGGCGCTGAAAAGTGCGGCACTCCCTACAGCGGAGCTCTCCGCGATCCAAGCGCACTGCACGCGTAAGGGCTCGCGAACGCGCGAAAATCCGCGAAGGGAGAGAGATCTCGGGGCGTATATAATTCACGCAGCTCCGCGGATTAAGCGTATACGCGCTTGCGCCCGGAAAAACTTTTGTTCCCCTCTCTCGGGCGCGAGGGCGCATAAATATTTATGCGCACGACGCGCCGCAGCGCCTCTCGATTACCGGCGGGGGGGGGGGGGGTTGTTTTTTTT
>UCOM01003240.1:0-19305 GCA_900474385.1 Ormyrus pomaceus | reverse complement strand
CAAATGTAAAGCGAGCGTTACTTCCGTCTATCCGAAAGTGTCTGAAAGCGTTTTAAAAATGTATAAAAAATAATTGCTAATTTAGAATATAAGTTTCAATGTAATTAAAATCAAGCTGTAAGCATAGGAAGTCACTGAGAGATATAATACAGAAATTCGAAGCAATTTATTTTTATTGGATATCCTTTGATAAGTTTGAATTAATATAAATTTAAATTGAATCAATAAGCTTAGCCTGTTAAAACAACAGACCTGTACTGTAGAATTAATTGGGTTCATCCTACCAATTTAAGTGACATTTTAGTTGTGGATAGTTACTAGTAAAATTCCATTGATTCAATCGAATTTTTTTCTCAGTGTATGTATAAATATGCTCTTTTTTAAATATAATTTTGTCAAGTAATAGCATAAATATAATAGTGAAAATTTTTTATTATAAAAAATTAATTAATGCATTGCTTTAGATCTCTTTGCAACAATTTCTTTGCTACTATTTGATTCTTGAAAGGTTTTACATTTTAGTTTGACAAAGTGCATAAGCAAGAATTGCTAAATACTGCATAATTTTTTCACCAAGAAACGAACAACTGTCTTAACAGTTTCATAAAAGTCGTAACCCGTTACGGAAATTTCTCCAACATCATTCTTCCATTGGAACGCTAGTCGTGCGCAATGCACAAATAATAAAGAGGCGCAATTGTAATCGCTTTTTTATAATTATCTCTTCGTTCTGTCCTCTCTTAAAGCTTCTTTTCTCTCTCTAGTAGAAATAAGAGCATTTTAAATGGTGTTCGAAGTAGTTTATGTGCCATACTAATGTTAGAAAAATGTAATCCTGAAAAATAGCGAAAAAATAGGCCGTAAATCGCCAAATTTAATAAAAATTTTTTTTCTATTTAATTATAAAGTAGAAATTGGCCAAACATTTACCCGATTTATCTGAACCTGAACTATTAAAGTTTTTAACCCTAATATTCTCCCACCTTTTAATTTCAGATTTACAAGTGAGTCAGGCTTAAAAAGTAGCAGTACACGTGTACAAAAGTTTCGGTACATAAAAATGTTTAAGCGTTTCACATTCATATTCATATTCATATTCCACATCAATGCATGGGTATAATTTTACCCAGACCAGAAAACTGTGGTAAAATTACTTTAAAAAATGTTACATTTAGGCATGGTAGTTGGCCAGAGATTTGACCAATATTTGACCACCTATTTAGTGGACCTATTTAGTCAATTCCAATTGACCAATTTGTGTTTGAAAAATAGAATCAAACTCTACCAGAGCTCTTTCATCTCTTTTAAGATTTCCTTGATTTAACTATGCGAAGGTCACGCCATATTTCCAAAGGTGAATCTACTAAGAAGCTTAATATATAGACAGACCAAGAAATAAATAATTCGCCAATGTTGTTCGATTATTTTCTAATTGTTGTTGCAAAGAGTAAAAGAAGAGAATTGATTCGACAAAAAGGCGAATCTTTTCAGCCAAATCGATCATCGGTGAAATTGAAAGGTGCCCCCCTGGTAGAAATCTCAATCCAATTTTTCGGTCGTTAAGAGGTATTTTGAATTGGAATCCCTTAAAACTGTAAAGAAAAATGGAGAAAAATCCTATTTCTTGTTCTATTTTTTGCCCATCAGTGAAACGCTTTTTCCGATCATTTTGAAACATTTAATGGGCTAAAAAATAAAATAAATTCTAAAATTTATTAGTTTAGATACCTTAAAAAGATCTAAAAACTGGAGAGAAAAAATTACGACGAGCCGAAATTCACATTTTGCTTAATTTCTCACGGAGGAAAAGTTATTAACGTTTATTAGTTTAAGCTGCTTGTCTGCATTTTTGTAATAGTTATTCACAGTACTTAAAATCTTCTTAAAACATCACTAGATAAGTGAGAAAACTGCAATTTAACAAAAATAAGTAAGATTATGTTCATCGTAATAAATGCTTTAAAATGACTGGAAAAAGCCTTTCACCACAGGCTAAGAACAAGCAATTTCTCATAGCCATTTTATGGATTTGAAATTCTATCAGGGACCGCGTTATTCGAATTTCGCTCGACGTACGCACGCTAAATTGTTGGAAAAATACGGATTTTCAATGTGCGTTTCTTTTTTTTTGCCCCTCACTGGATCTCTTTTTTATTAACAGCGAGGTTTTTTCACAATGCTGTGTTTGCATTTTCGAAGCGTTTAGAGTGGAGTGGTTTAAATGTTTCGAATTTTATTTTTTTTTTCTGCGTTGAAGGGTGGAATTTTATTTTATTACTTTACTTTTTTACAATTACAGCTTATGTCTGTTTTAATATTATAATTAAAACAATGTAAACGCAATGCAAAGTTTTCGTGCTTACTTACCCAATTTAAATTAAATTTTTTTTATTTTGTATACAACAATCATAAAAAACAGTGATGCGCGTATACATATATATGTATACTACCCAAAATAAAGCCGCCATAAATGACATAACGACGAGTCCGAAATATATTTATACATCGATTTTTCTAAATGATTGGTGTATATAGTTATAATAAAAAAGAGACTAATTGAAAATAGAATAAACAAGTCAATTTTAAAATTAAATATTTAGATTTTATTTAGCAATTCGAATTTTTATTTGTTAATAAAACAGATGCATAAGAAAAGGGAACGTAATAATAAACAATAAAATAATAAAATAAAATAAAACAATGAAAATATTTATGAATGAAATTCAAAAACGTAGAAAAAAAGTTAAAAATTACTTTGCTAGTAATGTGAAAACAAACTTGATTTATTTTTCATATAGTTTTATACCACTCTAACCTCAAAATCACGACTTTGACATGATTTTTCGGCGCTCGTGGTATAAAATAATGTTCGATACTAGTGTTTAAGTTGATTATTTACCTCGTGAGACTTTTCGCCCGAGCGAAGCGAGGAAACTGTCTCACGAGGTAAATAATCAACTTCCACACCAGTGTCGAAAAGTACTATTAATATGCATGTTCATTTTCAAGACCCAAGGTTCAATTTAGCACATTTGTTTGAAAAGAAAAATAATTATAAGAATTAAAAAGAGCTTGTCAATGATTTCGCTACTTTGGTAGACTGAGTTATCTAACATTAAAAAATTACTACATATGAAATAAAAAATTACTTAAAATTTTAAATAGTTTTCAGTACTTTCATGAAAAGAACACTAAAAACATTAAACATTAAGAACTAAAGTAGGGACAAAATCCGTCACCCAAACGTGATTTTCTGACTGACTTTCAAAAATTAAGATTATTTTAATATAACGATCCATTTAATTTTATGCATAAAGTATGCAAAATGTTAAAAAATAAAATATCACTGCGTTTGATTTCAAACGGTGAGATGTAATTTATTTAAATAGAATCTTGATATTAAGATTATTAAATTATAAGTCGCATAAATAACCAAATAAAGTTTTTATTTATAAGTTTAAATATTCAAGAGAAATCTTAAAATCACATTAAAACAGGAACTTGTTTCTCTTTAATACTAATAATTATTTATGGAAGTTATTTATCAGATATATACAGAAAATTTATGATGTTCTAAAAGTAAAGTAAATGGTTGGAAATTGTTATTTAATTGCTTACGTGCTAAATTAAGAAAATTCCATCTTAAAATCTCTTTCGAAAGGAATGGTATCAGATTAAAGGTCAATCTTCTAAAATATACCTGAACACTCCCCCCCCCCCCTCCTCCTCGGATCTCCCCTCTCCTCGGATTTTCCGCTAAGTTTTGGGGACTTGGGTAAACCCATGGGTAACCCGAGACTGCAGTCAGTCTCAATCTGAGAATATAAGAAGCTGGTTGTAGTATAACGCCGATAATCAGTTTGGAATAAACCACAGGCAGTTGTCTTAACTTCAGCGTATAATTTATTTTTAAATAAAAAGTAAAAATGTCTGCAGAGGAAGAAAGAATTAAAACTCTCGATATATCGCTCGCCAACCATGGACTTTGGTTGGTAAAAGTACCAAAATACGTGAGCGAGATATGGGAACGGGTGTCTGACAACACCGAAGTCGCAAAAATCAGGATAACAAGGTAAGCCCTTAATTTACTTAGCATAATACTTAGAATAGTGAATTCAACATTTTTCGGTTTCGAAAAAATTATTTTTTCTGCGTGCGTGTGTGTGAGAGTTCAGAAGTGCCGGGATTTACCGGTTTAGAGCAGAGTGCAGCGATAGCTGACCCTGTACTAGACTCCTTTTCGCCTTCGCGTCGTGCTCCGTTTTTTCTCGCTGGCAAATGCTCTGTAAATCTTTTTTAGTATCACATTACAATGTTAAACGTTTTTGAACATTACGATTTATTGTATATGATTGAATTTTTTTTTTATTTATTTTATATAAAAGTTCATTCTGGGAAAACATGAAAAATTCATTTTTATAACACATATGATTTTCGCGTTTTTAAACTTAAAAAGAGGGCTTAAGGTAACTGTTTTTATCGTTGGCGTCAAATAAATTATTATCGGTAGAGCCCGACTCAAAAGTAGCCGCAGTGAACGTAAAACGTAACATACATGATTTTCGCATTTTTTAAACTGAAAAAAGGGTCTAAAGTAACTATTTTTAGACCGGCGGGCGCAAAAGTAATCGCAGCGGGTGTAAAAGTCGCGGAAAAAATAAATTGTTATCATTACTGCACATGAGCAGAGTAAGAGAAGCTGTACCAGGCGCAAAAATACGAAAGTCCAGAAAACATATCGTGTGAATATGCCAATGAATGGCAGCGGTTTTTTTTATTTATGTCCTAACTTACTTTACAAGTATACCATTATAAAACATTTATTATAAGAATTCCTTGACATTAATACGATTCTGTTAATTTTAGCGAAACACCTACCCAAAAAGCCATGGTGGCAATGCAGCTTTCAGACACTGTGATGGCGCTTAAAAAACCTGGTGAACCCGATATTCCAGAGCAGCACACAATTGCTGTCAGTAATGTGGTTTCTCAAACACTCGGCATATTTTCACACCCTAAACGTTAGTATTTTTTACAAGTTTATATTAAAATTGTAACATAACATATTGTAACATCTTGTATCTGATCGTAAATTTATTCTTTCAGCATCTGCAAAATCAGGCAAAGTAAATCCAAATTCAGGGAAGTTACGTATGGAAGGAAAAGTTACGCAAAAACTTGAATTATGCTGTCAACCAGTTGACCGTACATACATGAAATTAAAACTATCAAGTATCAAGAAAGCTTCCATCCCTCAAAGGAAAGCTCAACAGCTGGCGAGAGCAGTTCAAAATTTCAAACCTCTTTCTAATCACAGAATTAATATCGAGAACGCCGAGAAAAAGAAAGCTGAAGGAAAGAAAGTGCGCGCCGATAAAGAACTTGTACTAAATATGTTATTCGCTGCTTTTGAAAAGCATCAGTATTATACTATAAAAGATCTTGTAACAATAACTAAACAACCTGTGGTTTATTTGAAAGAAATTTTAACAGAAATATGCAATTACAATTTAAAGAATCCTCATAGAAATATGTGGGAACTGAAGCCAGAATATAGATATTATAATGAAGATAAACTTGCAGAAGTTTGAAGTATCATGCGATTACCAATGCGATTTTAGTAAAATTCAGAAACCAAAATTAATTATTTTAGCTCAAAGTGAAAACTTGTTTGTTTATTTAACGTAACAAGTTATTTGTAAATATTGCTTACAAATATAATTATTGATACTTTACTGAAAATTAAATGCAGGTATAATGTAAAAGCAATGTCTTAGAGAACTTAGTTAATCAACTACTATACTTAGTTTAGTTTAGTTTAGTTTAGTTTTAGTTTAGAAACAAGCACCAGATGCATATTCAGATAACTATGATAAACTGTAGAAAACGTTTTATATCAAATATATTATAGAATTGTCTTTCAATGTTAATTTTCTAATGTACTCTGGTAAATATGTAAATAAATCACCTAAATAATTAAACAAACATTATTGGCATTCATTATTTAGTAGTTAAAAATATTTTCCAAAAAGATGTATTCAACAAAGATGAGTACTGACGTAAATTAATATTTTTTTTTAATTTTAAAAGTATATTAAAAAATTACCTTTTAACAAAGCTTTATTCAATAAGCAAGTACATAAGTTTCCCCGTCATAGAAATTTTGTTCATTTGTTTATAATTATTCTTATCTTAATTCTTTTTCAATTAAAAAATTAATATTTTTTCAAGTAATATGCAATAAAAAGAATTTGTTTTGTTTCCCAACAATAATTTCTCATTGATACACGTTTAAACTTTTAAAAAAAATTATTAATTTATCGCCGTATCTTTTTTAATATTGACGAAAGCACTTAAATCACAAAATGATGAAGCTTCGAGCTCCGTAAAAACTAAAAGAGAGCCGTTCTCCAACCCGCGGAAAGCAGAGGAGCGAAGAGCAGAGCGCCGGCTTCGGCGCTCGCTGGCAAACGGCGAGAATGCTCAGCGAGATTCCAGCGAGATTCACTGGGCCCGGTATTAAAATATCGCGCCGTGAGGACACTTGGGAAAATTCTTCGCGCGAAAGACGGAAGTAAGAGATAAAAAGAGGCGGGAATGCACGGAAGGTGCAAGATTTTCCTCACCTGGGCATATCTTAAGACACGTTTTCATCGGATTCTTTCCGGGCGCCGGTACGGCCGGAATTTCGCGAGATCGCTCGGCCCTGCATCGGAGCGGAACCTCCCCTTCGGCAAGATATTATTACATATTTAAGGTATGGAGAGATTTCCGGGGGATGGGGGCCGCTTATAATGAACTTACAAGGCGAGTGTCAGGTATGCGCGCTCTGAATTTCAGCGAGCAGCGAGCTTTTTTTTGGTACGGGAGATTTGAATTCTCGAGCTTAAGGCTTATTTGTTTGAATTGATGATGATATTTTTAATATAGAGATTTCTTTTGGTGTAGCTGTTAGTATATTGTGTCAATAGTAATAAAAATTTGCTTTTAAGCCGCAAAATGCCAAGTTTTTATTCACATGATAAAATTTAATACTAGTAAGTAGAGTAAGCTTTTAAATAATTAGTAAATGAATTAAATGCGTTACGAAAACAAATTATAAAATATAATTTGTTAAAAAAGTATAAATAAAAAAATACTAAAACTGATAAACTTATTTTTCTGGTTGAAAATAATCTACTCATCAAGAAGAAAGTAAGACAGACTTGTTATATAATTAAAAGAAATAAATTATAAAGTAAATAAAATTTGAAATAAAACAAAGTTTTGCTAATTTTTAAAAATAGGTCATTGATAACAAGACTGGTTTCTTTCATTTATTTCAAGCAATATATATCTGTACCTTTTACGGTATGTACAAGAGTTTACGACATCTACATAAGCTGTATCTTACAAAGTAACAGAAGCATAAAAAAGGCTTACAAGTAAATTAATTTTCAATAAATTTAATCGCACAAAAATAAAAAAATAATTTTTGACTCGTCTCTTCTCGGCAAAGTTTATTTCCAGCTCAACCGAGCAAGTTACAGCCGAATTCCGAGCGTACTTCCTTGTTTTCACCGCGGACACGATAAGTTAAGCCCTACCGGTGAACCGGCCGAGTCTGCCAGGCGCTGTTCCAAGTCAATCCAGCAGCTGTTGTACAAGCAAGAACCTCCCGGCAACCCCCAATTTTTCTCCAGCAAGAAATGCCCGCCTCTCCCGTCGCTCGACCTCGAAGGATGTAGCATTGCATATCTGCAGCCGCATGCCGGGGCCGTCGTCGTCGTCGTCATCGTCGTCGTCGTTGTCGTCGTCGTCGTTTCCACATTGCTCCCTCTCTCTCTCTCTCTCTCTCTCTCTCTCTCTTACTCGTTGCAGGAGGGGAGGGTAGGTGGGGTGAGTTCGAGGGATTCCAGTCGATGCTCCTGCCGATGCAGCTCCGGAGTGGCATACCGAAAGATGACTCGCGATTGGTCCATTTTCGTATCCGTGCGCGCGACACGTGAGCCCGGCTCAGGCACTTGCATTCTCCGACCGTATTTCTGGATGGACTGGATAACTCATCGATTCGAGCGGGGGCGTTGGGGGAGAGCTGCCTAACAAGTGGGAGGAGGCGAGATATATGTTTGTTTACCCTTATGACCCTTTCGTTTTTATGCTTTACGAAATTTTTCAGAAATCGAACTTAACTTTTTCTTTGACGGGGATGGCTACTTTTTTGGGCGCGAATCAGTTTTTTTTTTTTTTTTTTTTTTTTTTTTGTAAAAGTTTAGAGGAATTATACAGACTTTTATATTTATAATAAGAAAGTAATATGGTATTGCACAAAGCAAATTATACAGACCTTTTGCTTTTCTATTGTATAAGTGATGATGGATTTTGATTTAATTTATTATTTACTTATATTAAATACTGATGAGACATATTTTGCCAATCAATAAAGCATATGAAAAATATTAAATTTTTTTCTTTAAACTTGTGCATAAAAGCACTCTTTTACTGAAAAACGTTGTGATAAAGAATGTAAAATAAAGTATCAGGTAGTGTGTTTAAACTCTCTGTTTTACAAACAATTTTTCATATAATATATCTACTTTTGGTTATTGATTTCTTGAGTACCGTGATTTATGATGAGATGGATTTTATCTCAGAATATTCGTCTGTTCAAGTATTTTTTCAAGGATTCTTTCTATTAAAAAACTGTAAGGCTATTAAGTTTGTTTAGACCCCAAAATTTTACAAAATTTGCGAAATGATCTACATAAAATTTAAAATAAGAAACTTCTAGTATAAAACCAAATTCGTAACCCAAAAATCGTCGTATTAGGGCCAAAGTTCAAATTTTTAGACTGAAAAATCTCAGTTGCTCTCTCCCAAACATGATTTTAAGTGTAATCTTTGCAGTAAAAGATTTACCTCAAATTCATACCGAGGCACAAATACGTATGGTTCACAAAGGAAAAAGAGATTCCGAATACATTTGCCGTAAAAGCTTTGCACAGGACATATTGATGATAGAATGATAATTGAAAAGCGCGCCGCTCTCCCTAACTTTCATAGAGGAGCGAGCCGCCGGGTCGCTGCCCTTCGCCTTTTTCTAATCCCGCGGAATTAGCAGACGTTCGCTTTGTCGTCTTTGTTACAAACAAAAAGAAAATACTCGAAAGAAAGGTTTCGCATTATTATACTCGATTGAACAAATTAACATTTCTTTGGCTTACGTAATTTCCAATGAATTTCAAAAATGAATTTTAAAAATAAAGATATTGAAGAAAGAGGCAGAGGCGCTCGCTGCTCACTTTGGGACTAAAAATGGTCCAGGGTTTACCTTGGACGCTAGGACCCATATCTTTCGAGATCGAGTCTCAAGCGAGCCAAACAGCGAGTCAAAAAGAGCCTCAGGGAAGATGCCCCAAGCGGAGAGGCTGCAGCCACGAGTAACCGAGCGAAACGCGCAGAAAAAGTCGGCCGCGAGTCCCCGCAAAGCATTTACATTATCAAAAATAATTACTATTTTAATAACTATAGTTTTAACAGCTCTAAAACATTATCGATTTACTTATTTTACAGTTGAGTCAGCAGAGTTGCAGCGCGTAATTCAATTGTCGATTCGAAATCGGGGAATCGGAGAGCTGCGGTCCCGGACGATCCTTCTCGATCGCCGTGCACGTGACGTACACCTTTAAACGCGTCGAGACATTTTCCACGCCTCAACGATAACGCAATTCTATATAAGCTGAAGCAGCTGCATCGATGTTTGTGGGGTGTGTTAGTGCTTTTACCGTTATCGAATTTTGGTTTTAATAACTGCAGTGCATAATGTCAAGCGAAAAATCGACACGAATAAAAAGTTTAAAACTATTCTATTTCTGATCATAATTTTTTCACTCAGTCATCTTACTTTCTATTTTTGCACAAGGTTTTACTTACAATTCCTAATATGTTCCCAACGCGCTCACTTTTAAGTCTAGTATTAAATATTTCTCGTTTTTGCAATAAAAGCGCTCGTGAAAATATGTTCAAAAAAAGATGTTCTACAACGTGAATTTTATTTTTAATAAAATAACTTGAATTTTTCTACAAAAAGCCAACTTGGAGTAAACTGATCTAATCATTCCGTACGATGCTTATACACCATAGCGAATCAAACGGCACTTTCTCCTACTGCCGTCAGACAAATAAATAAAATATATTTTTCATCTTAACCTCTCACAAAAAACATCAATTTCATCAAATTTCTCGGCGTATCGGCGGCAGCGATAGTTATATTTCCAATCCACCTGTTTAACAAATGGACCGGACGAACGAACGAATGAACGAACTAACGAGCTTAACAGGGGGTAAACAATACCGCGCGCGCTTCGGAATGCCCGCGAAACACGTAGACTTTGTGCTGTCATTCTTTGAATCGGCCGAATTCAGGCCGCTGACGGCGTATATACCCGGAGCTCAGCTTTGAAAGCAATCGTAACCCGCAGGATCCCCCGCGATGTAATTTATTTACCGCCAAAGCATCTGGACTGGACTGGTACAGGCAGCAGTCGGCTCGTTATCTACAGGAGAGCTTCCGCGTGCACAATATCGCTAAGCCTGATTTACGAGCGCCGCGTTGACAAGCCGAGATAAGTAAGTTTAATACGTCCATCGAGCGAACGTCTACTGTTCACTCGTAACGACTAATCGGACTGACGATTCAACGATTTCATTAGTTCCCGCCGACAGATTGTTTCGCTGCTTCGCTCTGGGAATTTACAATAGAGATTTAGGCGCTTGGCGTAAGATACTTGGCAGGTCTTCCGTTTTTTCGGAAGGTTATGCTGTTGTTCTTAGAGTCAGATTTTTATTACATTCGTTTACGAACGTGTAACTCACCTTCGGCTATAGGGTAGCAAATACGTGTTCTAATGGGGTACTCCTTCTTTCTCTCGCGGCGCGTATGTTATTTTTTTTACCATGCTGGTCGAAATCACCATGTTTGATTTCCCTTACCGTGAGTAAAAGTGGTACTTAAAAGCTTTTTAACGTAAAAACTTTCATACAAAATACAAAAAAAGAAGTTTTCACTTTTCTAATTTTTCTTAGTTACTATAAAAATTGAGAATAAAAATTTATTTAGGAGGAAAAAATCACTCATTTCTTTTGTCATATAAGATTCAAATTAATTCAAATACAAAAAAGAATGAGAAATTCAAATCCCGCTTCGAATATAGCTACTCACAATGTACTATATGTAATATATGCAGGTCTAATTTAGACTAAATATATTTGCTACCCTGGTAGAAACGATCACCAGCAGTTGGCCAAGTCATAGCCTGTTTGAGTAAAACTGATTAGAATATTAACTAACTGTTGTGCTTACCCGACTATAAACCCTGCGAAAAACGTAACGTTTTTAACACGTAATATGGTCAAGAGATGGTGAAAGGAATAGGAAAATAACGACGAGATGGTCAACTGGTGGTGAAGGGAGTTTATTAAATTAACCATAAAGGGCTATCTATCTCACTCTCTCGGCCTTTTATTTTTTTTTTTTTTTATAAATATTAGATTTGTAAATATAAAAAAATAAATATTAAATCTTTTTATTTTAATTTGATTAGACAAACTTTTTTCTTGTAATACGCTTCATGCTCTCTCTCTCTCTCTCTCTCTCTCTCATCGGGTTATTTATTTTTTTTTATGAGCATTTATGTGATATCACTAATTTTATCAACTTGACTTACTGTGATTGTATAGTATTAATTAGTAGTAGAACGACTGTGATATCATTAGTGCAATATTTTTTGTGCAATATTTTTATTCTATTTTTATTTTATGGTATTATACACCTGACGCAATTTATTGCACTTTTTTTACGATTATATATGCAAATTTTAATCAGGCTCACTGTATTGTGTATCTTTTTAAACTCTGTTACAAATATCTATCTATCTATGTATCTATATCTATCTTTCTATCTCTCCCTCCATTTCTCTCTCTCTCTCTCTCTCTCTCTCTCTCGCTTTTTCTCTCTCTCTCTCTCTCTCTCTCTCTCTGTCTGAATTGAAATAATTATTACAAATTTATTTTGTCCGCTGCTAAATGTTAAAAGAGTTTTTATAGATGTAAGTTTCAATTTAATAATTTATAGTCTTATTAGAAAAGTTTGAGTAAAGACCACTTATTTAATAACTTTTCGTCACCATCCGTTGACCAGCGCTAAAAGCTTTGCGTCTTTGATTTCTGCTTGACCAACTCTTGAACATATTTATCTATAAAAACTTGCTGAAGAGATTGCTAAACGTGTAGTCAATTCTTGGTCATTCGACCAGCAGTGGTTAATTTTCTACCAGGGTATTTATATTAACTTTTTATTATAGTTCATTAAAAATTCCAATAAATCCGGTCTTTAGATATCGACCAATGTTTTCCGAATCGGATAATGCGTCAGGAAGCTTGAAGGAGGAGTTCGCCAGAGCTCTGCAGCTTCTGTACTCTACTAAAGAAAGCAGCGCCGAGGAGCTTCGGGCCTTGCTGGACCTGAATATAGCAAAGCGCAAAAAAACAAGTACCCCCAGGATTCCGAGGTGTACCAACGTGGATTCATTGCAGTTGGATGCTGCAGATGCTGAACGTTCAGCGTCATCCTTCGAAGACTATCAAGACATTAGAAGCAAATTCACTGACTCGCGTGGAAATGACGTAGGTGGCAAAGACGAAGTGCCTAGGATTTCTATACCCGACGAAGAGCAAATTGACGATGGTGCAGTATGCAAGGTATTTTTCAATTGATCTTTACAGATAATGATCTTCTTACTTTTTTATTGCAAAGGTGGAATTGGTTAATAAGAGTTTAAATACAGTCGAATACCTTTACGTAATGTAAGGTTCCATTTCAAAATTTCAATTTTTCAAATCAAATTTGCTTGAAAATGAAGACTGTAAGGAAGTTTTTAATTACTAAATAAGTATTAAAATTTTTTTTAATTTGAACTACAACTTGAATGTTTTTTTATACTGAGCCAATCAGAGAATTATCCTAGCAAGGAAAGATGTTTCTTCACTATTTTAACATCAAAACTTAACATCAACACATGAGTGGAAAATCAGCTAGAAGCTTTTAAACCCCAAGCTTCAGTGGTAATGAGACCACTAGAATCTCTCATATGGTACATTTCCTGACATCAGTCAAAAAACCCGTAAAAAGTCCATTTTCAGATTAATTTTTCAAAATTTACTATTTAGGTGAAATTTTATTATCATCTTTCGAGCTCATAAACCGCTCGGGTCGAAGAATTGATCGATCGATTAACAACGAACCGTTTTATGGTGTTGCCATACACTCTGATTGAAACCTTAGTGGCCCTTTATAAGTCTTGAGCTATAAAAATGATGCGTAAACTTGTTGAGGGCTGAACTTGTTCACAGAATTGAAATATTTTCAATCTTGTATTCAATATGCCAACTAAACTAAATTTAAAAAATAAAAATTGAATTGCTATTCGTACTCTTTATATAGTCTATTTTTATTTTTAAATCATAACAAAGTAATCGGTTAAAGATATTTTGGTTTAACGATAGTTGTCAAAACTTTTACATGTTTACATCATCAGTCCTTAATTTTTATCAGCTTTTTTTAAGAATATTAAAAACCGTACACGTTATATTACTTTTTCATTCAGGTCTGCAACGTTCCAGAATTCGGTCCACTGATTCTAATTCAGTGCCGAGTGTGCGGAGAACATTATCACCCACTGTGCCATCAGCCACCGATATTCGATGTACGCATTCATAACTCCGACTTTCTGTGGCGTTGCGACGATTGTGACAGAAAACGATCAATCGGAGATTATTCGTCAAAGGAAGCTTTTTCGAGAGACTCGACTTGGATTCGCAGAGATGAAGAACAGAAATATTCTGTTCCATCTAAATCGATTAAAGCTAATTTAAAACGTAAAAGGTTATTGTGTTATTAATCATAAAGATGTATAATGTTAACTTATTTAAAATAATAAAGTTTAAAAGATTAAAAAAGAAAAAACTTCAGATTTTCTTTCTGCGCAGGAGAGTTAAATATCAAACTGGTGAGTTTCAAAGAAAAAAAAATTCTATTGATGGTTTAATAAAATATTTTTTATTTAGAAATTAAGTAGATCCGTGGTAAAAACGTATCGAAGCTGGAAGCGGCCGGTGTAGTAAAATTATCAACATAAGATAAAGTAGAACGCAGGTGGCAAGATATTAATTGATAGCATACGTCGAACTGTCAGTATATATATGATACAAAAATATAATCCAGTCCTACATTATCTAATGCTGTTTTAATAATTTGAAGGGCGGGTATCAATATAATATTTGATTTATTTAAAATTTAGACCAAGGATGTTGAATATATTGTAATGAACTTTACTCGAATGTAATTAAAGTATCTATTTATTATACTAGGTATATATGTATACTTTCTTTTACTTTCAATAACCTTGGATGGAAGCTTACGATGCGTTTAACTTGCCTCACTTTTTCCGGGGGCAATCTCCGTATTCATCTTTGCATACTGCGACGGCCTTCTGAACGTGCTATGTGTCTCACGAACACTGCACTCATGATGTAAAGAAAACAAAAAAACTTTACATCAGGACTGCGCTGATTGATTGTTGATTCTTATATTATCATTAAGAAAATGGGAACAACGGTGATTAGGAAGTGAAACATGGAAGTTGAGCTCATTTCACATTGCAATTTTGTGCACGTCGTTAGAAGGTTAGGTCGCGTATGTTTATGTATTGCGGTAAAGCGAGACATTTAAATCCGAGTGATATGTCAACCAAAAAAGAAACACAAAAAAGACTGATTAAAGTTAACAATGACTTTATTCCTTAAATAATAATTTGTATATACTGTAGGAAATAGTAAATTTAAATAGAAAAAATGATTGTAAAAAAAATTATACAGCAAATAAGAGTGTATAAATTAAAGTTTGCCAATTACATCTTTTTGGCATTTTTAACCTTATTCGCAAGTTTAGCAGTAATAATTTATGTATTTTACATAGACAAGATAAGTGATATTGATTTTGCTGCAAATGGTTTAAAAGGAAAATCTCATGTAATTACTGAAATTTTCAAGAAACAAAAAAATGAAAATATAAATTCATTACACCTGTCGTGTAGTTTTTTTACTTGTTTTAATGTGTATCGATGTGGAAGTAAAGGAAATCAGTTATTAGTTTATGTTTATCCGCATAAAAAATCTGGAGCTGTAAATAATTTAAGGAACAATTATTTAATAAAGCAATATAACTCTATCTTAGAAACTATTATTGGAAGCAAATATTATACATCCAATCCTAATGAAGCATGTATATTTGTATCTTCAGCTGATACTCTCAACACTCACAGCAGAAATATGTTAGTATAAAAATATTTTACATTTTTAAATTTGCTTTAATTATTATTTTTTTTTATTTATACTTTGTTCTATTATTTTATTTATTTTTTTGTATTATAATTTATTCATTTTCAATATATTGCACTAAAAATTTGCTTCATAAATTTATGAATAATATTTTTCTTAGGGCTACATTAAATCCTTGGAATGCTAATTACAATTTTGTACTTACTCTTTAAGAAAGCTTCTATTTATATTGATATGATTTTTTAAATTCTTAAATGTAAGCAAACTCCATTTATATAAATGAAAGTTTTATTGATACTGTAATTAATTATTATTTTAAAAGAACTTAATAAAAATATATGTTTTAATGTATTAAAACTATCGCCTAAACAGCATTCGCCTTGTTAAAAATATCACTAGCTCTAATGTCAATATTGAATTTACATATAGAAAATTCAAAGCAATAAAGAGTGTTTAAACATGATCTTTAACATACGAGTTTTAACATACGAACTTGTAGCTCCACTTTCAATTCCACTTAAATCAAGTTTAATTTTAAAAATTTGCTGTAACAACATTAAACCTTACATTAATGTACTTATTAAAAATAAAGATCTATTTAATAAATATTATTTTTAAAGGGAAAGTTCCTGTTTTTGAATCCAAAATATTTATGAAGTAATTTTCAGTCTAATTAATTTATTGATTGTATTTCTGTATCATTATTAATTTTATAATACGCTAATTTTACTTAATACAAAAATAAATATTACATTTTCAGATCAGATGAAGGGAGGAACCACCTTATCTTCGATTTTATGTTTAATGACTTAAGTTATTATAACAAATTAAATAATAATATAAATCAAGCAATGTTTGCTAAAATCGGATATACAAAGTCGAATTATAGAAAAAAATTTGATATCAGTTTCCCGATGTTTAGTATTACTGAAGAAGATTTCGGGACAAATATTATTGATTCAAGGTACGCTATACTTATTTCTAAATTTGATGCATATTATTTAATTCTATAAATAATGCTTATTATGATGTTTCTGTTTATAGTAGGAAGTGGTTAGTCATATCTTCACAAATTAATATTGATTTCGATATTTATAAGGAATTATTGGAAGTAAAAAGATTAAATCCAAATGATTTAAGAGTATTTAATTCATGTTCACGTAAAAACTATACAAGTTTATTTTACCGATGCATCAATCATAAGACATATAAGTACCCTCAACTTTTGCAAGTAAGTAAACTTTTGATCATATAAATATTTACGTAGCCACTTCATAAGCCCATGATCAAACCATATGCATATTTTGTTGCTAATTTAATCGGAACCGATTTTGTTGCTCCAGCCGGTCTCGAGAAACCATGGATACGCTAACTTAATATTAAGCTAGCGAGCCACTCTTTGTACCTCTTGACGTTATAAAGATATCGATATGAGACTAGGGACATAATTTGTTGCTAATGTGTTACTCTTCAGAAGTACAATCATCAATTGCCAAAAACCACCATAATAGGTCAGGAGATACAGAGTGTGTTAAGTTAACGTATCCATTTTTTCTCGAGATCAGCTGGAGCAATTACGCCGGGTACGGTGTAACAAATTAGCAACAATTAGCAACAAAATATGCCGTTGGTTTTATAAACACATATTAATTAGGTCCGGAGTTAAGAATTTCCTTGCGGTTATCTTACACGTACCCAATACACATACATAAGGCGGACTGACAAACCTGTCTTCTCGGTATTTCTTTGACCTGTTCTTCATTTGAGTCAATCTCTATTTCGACTCCGTTTAATTTCAGTGCCTTTTCGATTTGTTCTTCAGATTTCAGATTCATTGTGTGTGATTATTTTTTTGGTGGTGACTTCGAGCAAAGTTGGGTCCGTATATATTGTATTGGTCCTACGCTTTCGAATGAACTCAAGACTTTTTGCAGTCTCACTGTCTCAAAACTTTTTTTTAACTTCATTTTTTGCAAATAAAATATATACCTTCTTTATATGTTAAATTAAATTGCATAATTTTATTCAATTACTAGTCTTAAATTTTCTATCTTTTTTCTAGTCTGCTACATTTTGTTTGGTTCTCCGTGGTGAAGAATTAAGTCTATCTGTACTTCTGGACTCTCTAGCAAATAAATGTGTACCTGTTATAATTTTTGATGCTTTAATAATGCCCTTTGATGAAGTGCTTGATTGGTCCAGGTAAGATATAATTATATAATTTGTAATTTCACTAATACACTAAGAAAATTTTTTTTGTAAAAATTACAATTTTATTTATAAAAATTACTATTTTAATGGTACTCGTGGGACAGACTAAAAATGTTGTATATTTTACTTAATGCAATGGTAAATTTTCCTTTTAGAGAAAGTAATTTTTACAAATTTAAGCATTAAATATTGCTATGATTTTTACTCAAATTATAGCAATTTTTACTATGTAACATAGTAACTTTTATGAATGATATTAAATTTATAAACAAATTTTAATTTTATTTTTATTTTAATTTTAATTTTTTTTTATTTTATTTTTAAGTTTAATTTTTTTTTTACTATTTTTAATGTATAATTTAAAGTTTAATTAATAGAAATAACACCATTTTTTTATGGCGGTTGGATTCCATCTCGGAAGCTTGCCAGGCGCGTGCCTTAACCACTTATCTAAATATGATTCTTGAGAAAATAATTTTGGAACTTGTATAGATGGAACCATCGGTCACGAGAAAACTTCAATGATAACATTTAATAATAATAAATATGATTACACGAAAAAAAAACGTACAATTTGCATATTATGAAAATATAATAATTAAATCGAGGTTTTGACTTGTGCAGAAAATATTAATAATTACCATTTAGTTTGTAAAATTTACTGAAATTATCGTAAGGTATACGAAATATATTGCAAAAAGTACTAAAACTGCGGTAAAAATTATTAAAATATGAGTCTGTCATTTGAGTTCCATTAAAATAGTAATTTTTACAAATAAAATTGTAATTTTTACAAAAAATTTTTCTCAGTGTAGAGTGCAACAAAATTAAGAGTATATCTTATTAATTTTTTATAACTTCCAAAAAAACGATGCCGGTTTTAAATTCTAAAAAAGTCAGTAATTTCAATACAGGAAAGCATATTTTAAAAGAAAATTATTCAACATTATAGGCTCCTCTTTAAAAGCTAACAATTCCGACCAGAAAAATCCTGGATAAATTAAATTAAAAATGGAGGGTGCTACAAATATTGATTTAGTATACATTTTTTTTCAAATTCAAATATATTGAGGGTTAATAGTTACAAATTTTCTACGTGGTTAGTTATCGAATTCCAGGTTATATTTCAAAAAGTCAAAATGATGGATTCAATATAGCAAATCGAATTAATGAAATTTGGAAAAATTCAAATTAACGGTTTCACTATGTAAGATTAGATTGTTAACATTTTGAATCATTTTTGGCTAATTAATTCAAAATTGATCATATTGACTGCTGTAAATGTGATCTCGGATTCGTAATCAGCGATTTCCCAATCCTCTTTATGTCAATTTTTAAGAAAAAAATATACATTAGTTTTCTGCAAAATGAATTTTTTCTCCACAATTGAGGAGCCGGATCGAGAAACTCGCTCAGCGCTCGGTTGCGGCTAAAAGACACCATGATAGGGTCGATTTTTTAAAGTCCGTAAATCAATTTTTAAAAAGTACTATCATGT
Organism: Ormyrus pomaceus; assembly: GCA_900474385.1. Lineage (NCBI taxonomy): Eukaryota > Metazoa > Arthropoda > Insecta > Hymenoptera > Ormyridae > Ormyrus > Ormyrus pomaceus. Next base: position 221 of record UCOM01003240.1, on the reverse strand, counting down.
ACAGCATAAAAAACACAACTTTTTTACTTTTATAAGTTTTTGATTCGATAAATAGTTTCCGAGTTAAAAAATAAAAACTGCAAAATTTTTATTGATCGGAATCATTAAATTTCGAAACTTAAATTGCTCATGATGTATGCATAAATCAATTTGAAATTTTCAGCATAGATAAAGTAAATACTACCGATGCTGAAAGCATTATTAGAATAATAATATTCTGC
>UCOM01003239.1:0-19323 GCA_900474385.1 Ormyrus pomaceus | reverse complement strand
AATGTCCCATTTTCTACTCATTTTATTTTATTTTTTATTTTTTTTTTTTTAATCTAACAATACTTTTAACTTATTCAATATTTGCGGCAAGATATAAATAATTTTAATAACTTTTTTTCGAAATATTTATCTATACATATTATTTATAAATAGATAGAAGTGAGTAGAAATTGGGACATGAGTAGAAATTGGGACATTTACCTTAATTAATATTCCAAAATCAACCATCGTGCCGCGGTTTTACGTTTCTGCGCCCTCGCACAAAAATATGTAAATAAAAACAAGCAGATGCTAACTAACCAGCCAGATTGAACGAAAACACGGAGGCGAAAAAAAAATAATTGCCTTTTCGCTCGTCAGATTCCGTTTGCGCGCCGGGACAGTCTCGCGAAAGCCGCCGCTGCGACAAAAGCGAATCCACGCGGGGCGCTCGCGCGTCAATTTATTTTAATTCCAAAGTTCTCCGCGGCTCCTACGCTGCCAATAGCCGCGGCGAGTGTCAGAGAGAGAGAGAGAGAGAGCTTCCTATCGATTGCCGCATTATCGACTTCGTAATCTTAATTACGGCGTGCAACGCGCGTGTGCGCGCACGCAGCTTTTACTGCCAGTCGTATTAGTGTATATCTAGGAAGCCGGCGGCGGCTCGGTGGTGCGGCTTGCGCGGATAATAATAATATCGGAGCGAACGACAGCGCCGTTAATTCCGGCGCGTATGCGCCGGCAGCTCGGCGTCTAAGTGCGCCTAATGTTTGGCTTTAGCTTCCGCGCGTATATATATAACCGACTCTTCCTTATTATTCGCAATTACCGATTAGCGCGGTTAAAAAAGAATAAAAAAAAAAAAAGACGAAACGTCTCGTCCTCGTCGCCGGTAATTTTAGCCGTTTTTCCGAGCGAGGGATTACGTAAATTTTTTTACATTATGTTAATACGCTTAATTTTTTGATGTTTCGCGCATATATTTTACGGGGAAGCTCTCCCGGGCGAGTATGGCCGCAATTTGCGTTTAATTATAAATTCATTTGCCGGGGATTTGCGTCGCCGAGTGACGAGGATTTGGGTATGGATTATTTTTCGCAGAATTTATATATTTTGTCGCGGGGAGGAATTCGGGTCGAGGAAATTGTGCTGCGCTTTTTTGAAGATTCCCTCGGACGATAATCCGGAAAGCTTCGATAAAAAGAGGTAATGATGGCAAAAAGTTGAGCTTTGCGCAATGTATTTTAATGCCTGCCTTGTTTTTCTTTAAACCGATGTAAAATATAGCTGATAAAAATAAATGTATTTATTTTTACTTAACAATTGCTTAAACGTTTATACAGATATAAGTATAAGTAGCACCAGAGGTAAAAATAATGAATACTTCAAAAATAAATCGCGTGTAATTGGAACTCGACTACAAGTGAGCAATGTTATACTTTTTGGCAGTCGACGAGATAAAAGCGTCAGTGTAATAAAATTAGTTTATCTGAAACGAAAGAGCTTCCTCTCCGTATTTCTGTAATTTAATTCGCGTTATTTTAATATAAAACGTAATCGATCAAACAACGTTAATGTCGATACAAAATATACATCCGGTAATAAAACTTTCATAAAATCCAATTTTACCGGCGTCATTTCGATTTTCCTGATTTTGCACACAACGCCAGTCGAGGGATTATAAATGAACAACGTATTTAAAAACGCCTCCAAAATTCGCTAGCAAAAACCACCGTAAGCCTTTGAATTCCCAGTTTATAACGAAACAATAAAAGCATATCCCGAGCATCGGCCTAAAACGCAGGCAGCTCGCCTGGGGTTCTTTGTATTTTACGGAGCAATAAAGCGGCGGCGGCGGCGGTGCATCGGGGGCCTTCACGCAAAACCGATCCTGCACTCAGTGTGTCATAATCCCCGGGAAGAACCAACGGCCTCATGAAATTCTCATGAACGCGTCGCGCTTTACGAGCCACTTTTCCGGATAATGCATTAATCAAGCCTCTCTCTCGACACCGGCAGCTATATATGTATATACGCGACACCCTGACCGCGAAAATAAATCGCGATAAAAGGGCATTAGAACCCATTGATTTTCTCTCTCTCTCTCTCTCTCTCCGCTCGGATCCGCGAAAGGACCTTATGCAGGGGCCTATCAATCTTTTTTAATGAATATTAGATTCGGTGTGCGTACGAGCGCTTATCCAATCGAGCGATAAGTTCCGTAAATAAAGAGCACTTTATCACCGGCGGAACGCGAGACGGCGGAAACTGTTGTTTGCCGGGGATTTGGGTTTTTTGAGATTGGAACACGTAGAAAGATATTGTTTTGACGCATTTTCGGTATTGTGCGGAGCCTGTAAATTCTAAGCTCTCGAGGCACGTATTTTAATAAATCTCTTTTATAATGAAAAATGTGCAGCGATAAATATTAATGACCCGGTAGGTTGTATAAATATTTATCATCGGAGAACAGAACGTCTTTGTAAATAAAATGTAACGAATGCAATATCTCATCTGCATTGATAAACTAGTTGTACCGAGGCACACTTTTACGATCAAATTTTTAAAATAATAATTGTCTATTTTAAAACATTTTTTTAGCGAAATAAACCGTATCTCAAAGTATAAGTTTTAATTTATTTTATCTTTTATCCGATATTAACTTCGTAATTTCTGTATAAAAATTCTAGGTATTAAAAAATGAATTTTAATTAGCATGTTAATAGAATTCCGTACAATTTGGGAACTTTTTCATAAAGTTGAGGAGAAAGGTACTTTAATATTCGTAGAAATCGTGCTTCATAATTTGATGGTATCCGAAATGCAGAGCTTTATTGCATTATGCAAGAGACGCATTATATCATTATTCGATATTAAATCATCTCCGAAAAGGCCGAAATTCGTACCGATTTCAGAATTAACTCACATTGCACCAGTTACATTCGTAATGAGCATCAATCATTTAACCGAAACGTAAGTTGCTCGAAACTCTATAACGAATATTATCAATCAGCATTTAGATTTCGTCAAAAAGTGTTTATACCGCAGTTGCTAAATCCCGCAAAATAAACTGCTCGTGTCAAAGTCCCGCAAACACGACAGTATTCATCCCGAAAGCCTTTGGCACCCGAGCCAAAGCTTTTCAGCTCGGATCAAATGCAATCCCTCTTTTAGTCATTTTTCAAAGAGTATAAATTACAAAGAATTTCGAAAGGTCCCCAAATTTCGAAAACGAGAGCGATTCAAAATTAGCCTCCTAAGGACGAGACAAGGGTCGAGCCGGCGCCTCTCCGTCATACCAAACGAGTCGAAAAAATCGTGCGAAGGTCGCTTCCGAATTTCGGCCTAATCGCGCTCGTCGGGCTGCGAAACACGCGCATGCGGGCGGGGATACTCGCCGCGATAAGGCCCTACTCTCTCTCTCTCTCTCTCTCTGTGTCGCTTGCGAAAGCAGAGGGAGGTTCTTGACACTGCACGCGCGTGCACTCGCGATCGCCGCCGCGCGCCGTTCGCGCGGCTTGTAGGCCGAGCCCTTGACTCAGAATCGCTCCGTCGCGGCGTCGAATCGAAGGAGGCTCCTTTTCTCTTCCGCCTCGAGCATTGTCGTTTAGTCATGCCTCTCTCCGTGCGCGCGCGAGTTCTGTACGTGCGATGTAAACGGCGCGCGTTGCGCAACGGGCGAGAGCGGAGCGCGGCCCTGAATCTTGGCAGTTTTTCGGTGTCGAGGCTCGGCCGAGACCGCGTTGTGTCTTTCTCGAGAGCGCGAGCGTGGAATTCGAGCGCTTTTACATGCGGCGATTTTCGTTGAGCGAAAATTTTGGGACGCGCGCGGCTCTCGTTCGGCAACGGCCGATTGAGATAACAGTTTTAGCGGCTTTATCCGGTACAAGTTTTTCGAACAATGCGGAGAGAGAGGAGAATGGACGGCTTTGCTGCGGTTCAAAATTGATCGGATCGCTCCCTGGCATGCTTTATTTTCATGCTTACAAAGTGCTTTTCAAGAAAATTGTTGGGAAACAAAAACTGCGCTGGCGATTCGCATCGAATTTGAGCTGTGTGGGATGCATATCGTAGCGTTATTTCCTTCTCAAGTACGTAATGTGCTTGTTTTTTTATCTGTTTTTTGATCTAATTAAAATGCGCTTGCGAGGTACGCAGATGTGTTGGGTAACGAAATTAGGTAGATTTTCATTCGCAAATTATCTGCTAGTCAAGTGTGGCACTTATGGAAAATTGCACTGGATAGTTTCGCTACCTTAAGTTTAGTGAAAGTTTCATAAATTTTAAAGTACTATGTTTTTAAACAATACGGCACTGTACTCGAAGTATTACCTAAGCATCTTAATAGTGTTTACTTATGTACTTTAATGTATAATGTAAGTTTAAATTGCCAATACATAACTTGTAAGAAATTTTGCAATGAAAATTTAGAAAAATTGTTAAAGAAAATAAAATTAGATTTATTGACCCTGTTCTCTTTAGTTCCTAAAACTTCTAAAAGTATGCCTATAGTCGAAATTACCAATCACTTTTTTCCCCCAACAAAAATTTTCTTCCCGAAAGAAACCTAATTACTAAACATTAATCAATAAAATTCTCCCTCAAACTTGTTCCGCAAAGTAGCGGCAGAAGCTAACGAGTGGAGGGAACTCCGGTTCAAAGAAAGTCAGCATAAACCGAAGTGCATCGCAAGTACACAATTGATCCCCCGTAGATAAAGTCCAACCGAAGTGGACTCGAATCAAAGTTTCCGGGCCGAGTTAAGCGCCCGGCGAATTGTTTCGGAATCCCAAGATAATTCCCAGCGACGCGAGAGTCTGCATGCCTTCTAGTTCCAGTCGAAGTAGGCAATTTTTTTTTTTTTTTTAATTGCTTCCTTAGAGTACTCCTAATATGGGACCAACAACCCGATGTTTGAACTCGGGTAGTACGTTTTGTTAAAAATATTGAAAAAAAGAATAAAAAGATGAAAATTTGTTTCGCACTTTCGAAACTTTGACGGCTTACTGCAAATTAAATACTGAACTCAGAGACTTCTAGTTGGTCTTGTTTTGTGGATAATTTATTCATCTACAAGCGTCGTAAGAATAAAACCAAAAAAAGTACCTGTTTTTTCTTATCTGCGCAATTTAACAGAACTTGCCACCAGAGCTCATATTTCTGGTTGTTGGTCCTCCAGTGGCGGTACTCTAAAGAAGCGATTTAAAAAAAAAAAAAAAAACCTGCTTACACGTCCGATTTCCCGAAACGGCCCGTTTTGGAGCTTCACCGACTGGTCCATTCCTCCCGCGAGCATCTGGGTCAGACTCGTCGACGAAGTCGCGCGCGGCGACTTGTCGGGAATGACGCGGTGAGCGGCGAGCAAGTTTTATTGCGCCCTAAGCCTCGATATGACCCATCGGGATCAGCTGTCGGTGAGGCTCTCGAGCCGCGACGGAAAATCCCTCCGCGACTGTTTATGAGCAGCGCGCGCCTCTTACTTTCGAGGTGGGCCCCGACCTATGGGAGGGCGACCAAGGCCGAGCACAAGTTCGGCGCAGTTTCGCTTTTTACGCTCGGAGGAGAGATGGCTGGTGACTCAACGTTGTTTTTTTTTTTTCGGGCTCTCGACTCGCTTCTCGTGTGCGAGGTTCGTGTAAATACGCCTTCTGTTGAAGGCGTGTTTACGCGGACGATTATTTCGTGACTGGATTATTAAAAAAGAAATTTATTGTATTATAAGACGAATGAATCTTGATATTTTCGCTGATGGAAATAAAGTTAAATTTTCGCGAAGAAGCCGAGCAACTATAGCGAAGTATAGGAATGTGAATTTCTTCTTTTTCATTCGTGAAAATTCATTTCTCTGAAAGTTTTATTTGTTCGAGCTGTTATTGATTTTCTTTTTCCGAACACACGAGTTCACAATTTTCACTGAAAACAGAATCAATAAAAAGATTATTTAAACATTTCGCAACTCGGATTACGCTGAATCCACGCGTAGAATTTCTCTCGATTAAATAAAGACGAATGCATTGAAAAAACATAGAGCCAATCCTATAAATAACCGACGCGAAAGCAATTTAAATCAAATCAATTGTGCCATTCCGCAACAAAAGCAGCTCCGCGTCGCGCATAAATTCCGCCGGTTCCCAAAAAAAGAAAACCCCCGCCGCGCGCGAAACTGCCGCGGTAAACGTTCTGACCCAAAGAGCGAAATCACGAAGGGGGAAAATCATGGAGCTCTCTCTATCTCTCGCGAAAAAGAAAGCACGCTTAGCGAGAGGAGAGGAAGGGCTCAGAAAAAGCGCGTAACGACGGCAAAGGAAGCTGTGTGAGAAAAGCTATTTCGAGGCGAGGCACATCTCTACCAAGTGGCAAAACACTCTCCCGCGTTGTTGCGCTCGGGGCTTATTTATAGACAAAACGCGCCGGTGCGCCTCTTTCTCTCTTACTCTCTCTCTCTCTCTCTTTCTCTTTCGCTGTCCTCCGCTTTGGCTGCTGCTTCTCGTGTGTGCGTCCTTTTCGGCGTCTATCTGTTTGCCTACAGTTTTCGCTCGCCCTTTCACTCGGCTGAATTGTGCATTAAACGCGCCGGCTTATATTTAATGATCCTTTTAATAGGTTCTTTACGAGAGCCGTGGATAAGGATTTTTTTCAGTGCAGAAAGCGGATTAATAGCACTTAGTTTATTAAAACTAAAGTGGAAGTATTATTGAAGCAATAAAAAAGTAGAGCGAGCTGCAAACGCGTACATGAATTTTAATTTTACACTCGCAATTATTGCTCGTCGTAAAATGGACGTCCCGATCGGTCTCTAATTCAAACGAGATAAAGCTCCGGCTCGATCTTCGAGCGGAGTCTTAAACTTTTGCAAAATCTCTGTGTATCGGTTATGTCGGTCGATTTTCAGGATTATTCGTGATTTACAGCTCGCGAACGCGCTCGTTTTTGCGCACACCGCAATACACGGCTCGCGAAATTTACATCCCCGTAACGAAAATAAATCGCTCCTGACGTAACAAAAGTCGAAAAGTATCAATTTTGAGCGGCGAATCGGAGTTGCGCAATGTGCTTCCCGAGTATAGGCGCAAAACGCCGTAACGAATGGCCGCGGGCGGCATATTTAATAAACCGCGCCGTATGTAGAGCTGTTACATCTATCCCCTTGCCGGCGCGATTTGGGCACGGCACGTAGCTGTTGCCTTGTACGTGTACTATATGCGCTGCTGTTGCTCACTCTCGCTTCGTTTGGCCATTAAGTTCACAATTAAAGTTTAAGAGTGGAGAGCCAGTTTAAGGCTATAATAAAAACCACGAAATTTTCGGTAGTTTTATACTTTGTTACTTTATGAACTGTCGTGAATGTAAACTTTAACGATGTACGATGTTATTTTAAAATTTAAAAGCTTAATTTATGCCGCGATGTTTGTCATTAAATTTCGCGATGTAGCAATGCCGCGGAGATGAAATAATTAAATTCGCATCGGAACGATATGCTGAAAATTAATATTCAATGGAATTTCATTGCTTATTTATGAAACTCTTATATTTCATTTTATCGGATACACGCTTTAAATTTCTTTGACCTACTTCCACGATGATCCATAAAATCTTCTTGCTAAGATACTTTAAGTTGAACACATCCCATCGTAGATCTTATTTTCGTTTCTATATTGATATGTCTGTTTTTACGTTCGTAATCGCTGCATTACGTTAAAGTTCAAATATAAATTTTAAAAATAGCTCAAAACAGTTTTTCCTTTAACGTATAAAATTTCCCTCTTTCAAACATTTCATACAAATTCAAAAGAAAAACGCTCGTTTTAAATTTGAACAAAAATTTGTTGAAATTTAATAAGCTTCATAAAAATAATGCTGACTTTACATCAAAAGTTCTTTATAAAACTGGAATTTTCATTTTAATTTTTAAAAAATTTTGCATACTCCGCTTTTCACTCTGCCAGAATTAGTTCAGTGCGTACTTATAACATAAAAGCCAAAGTAATCACAAACCGAGAACTCTTCTAAATATAAAAAAAAAAAAAAAAAAGTCGGAACAAACCTTCCATCAACCTTTCCCAACCGTTACATCCATCAGCATGTTTCGTCCACTCTCGAAGCTCCCAATCAATTGCCCGCGCAAGAAAGTATAGCAAAGCGATCCACTTCATCCTGTCACCCTTAAACCCCGTACAATTCCGTATACTCCTCGCCTCCTCGAGCTCTCTCTCGGCGTAAATCTCCTTTTATTTTCATTCCAACTCCTTCTCTCCCTCTCTCCCTTCCGGCCTGCCGGCTGCGTCGCCGCTCGGCTGCAGTTTATACGGCGAGAGAGCGGCGGCAGCAGATTTTCCCGAAATACACGCGGGGCGGCTCTCGCAGCCGAGCGAGCGAGAGAGGATGCGCGCCGGGACGATGCTGCAATCCGCGCGCAATGCGTAATTGCCGCTCCGTGCATATACCCGGGCCAGAGGGAGAGAGAGAGAGCGGGCTGACGTCACACGCGCGTGCGCCGCAAACTTTCCTCGTGTGCCGGCCGGACGTGTGTGCGGATTATTCGCCGGGCGAGCACCGTATTATTGGACTCGCTCTCGCGAAAATTGCCCGGCACCGCGAGCGCTTCAATTATCGGGCGCTGCCACTTTTTTTTCCCGCCGCGCGCGGGTAAAGTGTCGGTAATGATAGCCGCGGCCGTCGCTTTTGTTTTCTCGAGGCGGCGGCGGCGGCCTTTTTCAGCGGCGCTTGATTTACGACGGCGCACACGCAGCCGCCTGTTTTTTTGATAAGAGAACAGACCGGCGGATCGTTTGCGTGTCGTACATACGGTTATGAATATTTCAGGCTGCGACGGACACTTTATTTACGCGCGCGGCGCACACGGACGCAGGGCTGCGCGCGCGGGAGGAAGCGGAGCGACAAATTGGAGTCCGAAATTGCCGGGGAAATCTGCATAATTGATTTCTCGTTCCGACGACGTTTTTGGCCGATTATACGGCCGGGAAAAAGGGGCGTCGGCGCGGGGGACGCGCTCCCCGTTATCGCGCTCATCGAGGTGGATCGCATACGAGTCGTTGCGATAATGGAAGAAACGCGGCTTACGGCAATAATAGCGGCTTATCTGCGCGCGAACGTCTTTTGAGAAAGGTTTCAACAGCGAGACCACTGTTACTGCGCTTTGTAGCAGTTCGGAGCTAATTTATTTGCTCGACGGATGATGCTCGACGCGTCTTCAGTGGACGTAACGATCAAACTGTGCTTCGGCGTTATGAATTCGCGTGGAAAGTATTTAAAATATAGAATGAGTGAAATATCCCATTTTTCGAGGGAATTGAATAATTTACGGTAAACGCTGCGGTAGCAGTTAGGAAGCCCGGTTGGTTTAAACTTTTTCCTTTTAATTTATCAAGACGTAAAACCGCCGTTACTTTCTTCGGAACTAGCATAAGTGGAGAAAATCTCAATGACAATGACATTTGAAGATGTACGCACAACTTGGTAAAAGCGATTTTGTATTCCAACAGCAACAAAACTACACTGTAGATAGAGCTGCCTTATTGATTTCTCCCCTCGTACATTTTACTCTCATTTGCCGTCTTCCGAGGAAACCTCCTTATTCAACCGGATAAATAAATTCTCGCATTATCAAGCGACTTCTGTATTCTCTGAACCCTTTTGAAACTTTAAGACAAGGAGCTACGTAGCGAAAAACCTCGGGCGATATATTTATAAACGGCGCATCTTTTCATCGCCAGCTTCTTTATTTAAACTAAGCATAAATTATATACAAGAGCCCCGGTGGAAGCCCGGACTTGGTAATTCGAGCGAAAAAAGAAATTCGAGCGCGAATGCGCGTCTATATAAGGTGGAGCGGAAAAATATTCATGAGAGATTAAGCTTCGCCGAGGTCGCATCGATCTCCGCCTGTCCGTTAAATATAGCCGCCGCGGATTTTATGAATGGAGCCGTGCGTTTTGTACGCCAGATTAGGACTTTTCTATCTGCCTCGAGAGAGCAGCGTATCTTTATCAAAGTGAGAGAGAGAGAGAGAGAGAGAGAGTGGCAGAAAAAGTGCGACGTCGATAAGCGGGCAACCGGCTTTTTATAACTCTGCGCTCGATAGGCTTGACGAAAACAGAGTGCAAGCCTCGCTTGCAATGCATTTCAAGACTTTATTCGATAATAGTTAAAGCTTAGGCGTGCAGTTTTTTTATGAGGCTATTAGGAACGGACGGTTTTGTGTCAATCGAGTGTTTTCGTGTTTATAAACAGATTCGTCGCTTGCGAAATGCAAAGCTTCAGCATCGTCGGAGCCGTGTTTTCAGTTTTTATTTTCAGTAATGCTAAATATTTGATAAAAGAATTTACTTCAAAACAAGATTAGCGTGGCCGCGTTTCGCTTTTAAATTTTATCTCATTTTCTGCACGGTATTTATTCGCTTTAATCGAAACGTTTCTGTTCCCGTGGAAAATGACCACAATTAAACTAGTGCGAGCTTGACGGTGCACACTTTTTCGTCGTTTACCAATACATTGAATTAAAATTCAAATGCGTGGCCGTTAGCTTTTTACGGGATTATGCAAAGCGGACGATTTAATCGGAAAAATGTATATTGCTCCCGATATCGAGGAGCGAATCGATGCAAGCATGCGCCTCCTTCAACTTCTCGTTCCAGCCGACAATTCGACGTTGAAAAACCTCGAGCGCCAAAATCCCGAAAACAAACAGCATTTTATAACAGCGAAAGCCCCGTCGGAAATTCCGCTCCAAAAATAGCCGCTCGACTTCCAAATATAGTCCGGGGAGGCGTCGGCCGGCGAAGGATAGCTCGGGAAAGGATATCTCACCTTCATTAATGGTCACATCCTGCGCCCTCGCGAACAAGACGAAGAGGCAGAAGAAGGAGCCGAGGCAGAGCTCGAGGAGAGTCCGAAACTCCGGCGAGCTGTGCGTCATCCTCGCATACATTTCCAACCCGATTATACTCCTCCGTATATATATATTTACAAGCACATCCGAGTCGGACGTGTGGGTGTTGAATCACTGGCGTCACTTTCCCTCCTATATCTAATCCTCGCCTCACTGTGGGAGAGGGGCAGAGAGATAGAACCTGTTTAAATCAGCTGAATATGCCGCGCGCTTAAATTAACGCTCGATAATCCGGCGCGCGACGCGTTACCCGCGACTATTATGCCGATGCCGCGCGCGAATCGGATTATTTAAAGATACGGGCAGTGCACTTTGTCGGGCTGTTGCTACGCGCGCCCGAGTTTGTTTTACGCCGGATTCCTCGGGTTTACGCGCGCCGGGAATGCCGTTTCGATATTGGCACAAATTGATATGGTGCTGTAAATTAAAGCGCTCGATAGAAAGGGCTCTATTGATCGGAATTTTCAAAGCTTTGACGTAATTACGCTTCTTGTAATTACGCTTCTGATGATAAGTGTAGTTTTATTATAAGTAAATTGAAATTTAGAGAATAATGATTTGCGCGGACATTCTTATTAATGAAAATGTAAATATAAAAAAATTCTAATTTGTCATTTATTATTGCACTGAATTACGGGTGAAACAGCGCGATCGAAAGCGAATTCTTATCTTTGCGAGTAAAAAGTTTTAATTAAGAGTTATTAAAGTCACTTGCGCTTGATTAACGAGCAAGAAAAACTTTTTCATTTTCTTAAATTAGCTTCAATAAAAGATTAAATACTGATTAAGCTTTCAATTAAAAATATTGTACTTCGCATTTCGAGCTGCTTCGCAAAATATTCTTTTTTGCAGCATATTACGTAGTCAGTTTAGCGAAGTGGAATTCATTTTGCAACCGTAAATTTTATGCGGATAACTACGATTTACGTATAGTGCATGTAACAGATGTTTTGTATACGAGGTTTTACTGCCGGTCAGACGTACTCAGCATTTAAATCTTATACCTGTTATTAATTACAAGCCTTTTTATTTTACGAAGCTGCGTCTTATAAAATACGTATTAAATCACACGACAATAATTGAAACTATATTAGTTTTGATTTTACTTTATTAAATTGTAACTTTATTTTTCGGTAGCAACGCCACTTTAATCAATAAAATAAACGAACCAGCAAAAAATTCAAAACGAATGAATCATCCCGAATTTCAAAAAAAAAAAAGAAAAGAAAAAAATCATTCCGGTACTGAAAACTCACTGCACTACCAAAACAACTACCCGGACTCGCGCGCAATCCCCCTCCACAAGCCATCCGGCTCCTATATCTGCTCACCTTAGAGCCTTGACAAACCATGCCGACGATTCGCCACAACACTTCTCACAACACTGGTCGAACGAGCGATATGCCCTGTCCCGAGGTCCTTGACGGCGGCAGGAGAGTCGTCGGTGCGGGTACAAGCAGCAGCACTGGCCGCGCGTGTCGCCGAAAGGGCGTGAAAGCGGCCGGCTCGCGGGCTCTTATCCTCCCGCTCGCGGAAAAAGAGAAAGGTAGGTAGTCGCCGCCGATCATTCGCGCGCGCGACTTGCGCGTATATGTATCCTGCGTGCAACTGGGCCTCTCTACGACGTGCGGAGCTGCCGATCGCCACCGGGATTGAATAATCGATTGCGTCGATGCTGTGTGTGCGCGCCTCCGCGTTTTTTGGTTTCTTCTTTTCGGCCGGAGGGGCGGAGGGACCTGCATGCCGCTGCTGCTGCTTTCGCTCGCTGGCAAATAAGTGCAGCGTACAGTCTGCCTGGAAATTTTGACTCGAGTCAGTTCGGTGTTTTGGAGTTTGGTACGCAGTTTATCAAACTTAACCTACTATTAATTTAATCTACAATGTTGATTTGAATCAATAATGATAATTAATTGTATACGAATTTCATTCTCCTCGTCAAGATATACAGCGAGCGGTATTCAATTACGCAATGAATATATTCTCCTCAAAATTGAAAGTGACCTAAAAACATCAATATTATACATACAAATCCGCAATGACTTTTTAATAACCTCATGTCTCCTCGCATCGACAATTAATCATCCAACGTACAGCCGCATAAATGCGTTCTTTTAAAAAAAACCCAGTTCGCATCCACTTTATTCGAAACGTCCTATTAAATTTCAACGCGTCTACATTTAACCTTCCATAATACGACTCGCTCAAAGTTCGCCAACCAGCTCGATGACAGCCGTTACTCAACTCCGCCGTTCTCCCCTCTTCCCCGCCGCGGTTTTCAACGCGGACTGTACCGCTCGATTAACGCACTCTCGCGTTGTTGTTTTTTTTTTTTTCTTTCTGAAAATCCCAGCAACTTTCCTCCGAGATCCGCCTGCCGGCGCATACGCGCATTTCTTCCTCGGCATCAACTCGTTCGGAAGGGAAAGTTGCTTACGGGCGCAATTTCGCCTAATTGCACGGGACTTTGCCGCGCGATTTGCCTCCGCTCCCGAATCGCCGGGGCATCGATTCGTCCGACGTCCGAGGCACGTATACGCATCGGGGCCTGCCCTTTGTGCGCGCACCGTTGCGAAAGATTAATTGCTACATTTTTTATTGTCGCCGGAGGACGATTACGGCAGGCGGGCGGGGGAGGGGGAGCTAATGCCGCGTGCGGAGTCGGCTTTGCAAAACACACGCGGATGGGGAGGAAAGCGGCCGCGTTCTGACGGAAAAATTTGTCAAGCTTTTTCCGCGAAATTTGCTCGTTGGGAAAGCAATGGAAATCGGTTGATTAATATAAGCACTGGGGGGAATAAAATTTGGATGATATGCCAATGGCAGGAAATTGATGGGCGGGAAATTGTATACTAACTGATGGTTAACAATGCGTTTTAGTATAGCTTTGATTGACGCGCTGTCGTTAAATTTTGAAACAATTGGTATTTCTGGGAGCAGTGAGATGGCCTGCAGTAATATACCTGTTTCGTTAAATATTATAAAATAATAAAAGAGAGCAGATGCGAATATTCGGACTCTGGGAATCGTCGCAGTAAAAATAATTTTAGAATACAACACCTCTTCTCCGAAAGTTGAAAAAGTAAAGTTCCAAGTATTGAAAAATTAGCTTTTTCCATTATACATCCAAGCTTTCGCCAAGCCAACAATTAAGGACGACGCAGTATTTGTTTTTACTCGCCGGCGTCCCAATTTAACCGAGAAACTGATTCTAGAAAAGATTGATATCGGCTTTTTTTTTTCTCGAACTCCTGTGTACACATCAGGTTCTCCTCGATGTCGGTGAACTACGAGCTTAAAAAACTCAGGCACATTTTATATATGAATTGCTCGCGTCGCACGCGATTTTACGGGCTCGACTAAATTGTGTCAAGCTGCTCCGCGTACGAAACAAACGACCTTCCATCACGCTTTTTAAAGAAGAAAAAAAAAAAATAGAGGAAGGGAAGCGCCTCGGTAAACAACGTCAATTTTCTTTAATTTAATTTGTAATCTTGCGGCATTACCGCTTCCTTGATTTTGCCTTGAAGACACGCTTGCGTTGCCATAAAAATTAACTCTCGCTCCGGAGCGTCGTAATGCCGAAGAAGTAACCGAACGCGGCGAAGTACAGTAATACGTACTTTTCTTATTTCATACGCGAAAGCCTGCCTTGCAACTTTGTGATTTCCTTCGGGCGGATGACGAGATTAGATGGATTAAAGTTGCAGTTGATTTTCAAAGTTTTTTATTAGCTTTTCAAGAAGTTTCGAAACTTCCCTTGTGGATTTTTAATGGTTTGTAGAATATGAAACTGAGAAGAAAAACGCGGAAAGAGCCAGTTGGGATTAAGCAGTGACTATTTTATTGCAATTATCAAACTAAAAATCAGAGATTTTTATATATAGTTAATGCATTTAATTAAAATCTCTTTGGAGCCTTCAAGAAGTCTTCCTCAAATGAAGATCAAAGCAAGATACCTTTCGAACAAGTTCCCTCGAGCGAGCAGAATGAAAAAAAAGAAAGCCATTCTCCTAGATGCATATAATACTGCTCCGCCGAGGTATAAACATTTAATTTTCACTCGGCTTGGGGATCGGTCTATTTGGAAATTGAAATCGAGCGGAGCTCGCTGCCTCGAATACATCCATCGAGACGTATAATATACCCTGGCAGCAGCTGCCGCGGCAGCAGCAGCAGCAGCAGCAGCGTTCCGTCAAAGCGGTCGTGATTCTCATTCTCCTCCGCGGCAAAGTCGATTAAAGATATTCCATTAGCCGCGGAGGTAAATTAGCGAGCGTCGCTGGACAGCCCCGGAGCAGCACGGCCGAGCGAACAGGTGCTCCACCTCCCTGCATTTCACGCCTCTCCAGCCCCGGCCTGCGTGTCTGTGTGTGTGTGTGTGTGTGTGCGCGCTGGTAGAGCCAGGGCTGTTTGTGCTTATTGATTTTGCGTTACGCGCCAAGCTCGACTGTTGCGAGCTGCATCGCCGACGCCGCCGCCGCTGCTTTCCCGGGAAATGAAAGAGAGCTGGGCGATCTTTGATTCGACGGAGCTGCGATTGCTGTTTTTCTTTTTCGAGCGGTCCGCGGGGGTCGCACGGCTCTCCAGACGTTTCTTTGCCCGTTTACCTTTACGGGCTGGGATCCTCGAGGTTGTTCGCCGGGTAATAACGACTCTGCTGTCTTTCGTTTCCCGGAGGCAGAAAATTGAAAAGCGTGCGCGATAAATATTGAAAACAGACGAAGGGTCATCAATTTTTTATGGCGCCGAGTCGTAAAAGGACCAATATTTTCAACGTCCTCGTAAACGTCGTTTTTTAGGATCGTATAAAGATCTTTTAAAAGCAACTTTTTATATTAAGACGTAATACGCGACCTGTTGTAATGGCGTAATTTAGTATTTGAGTTTATCGCTCATCGGAGCTTATTGGTAAATTGTTCGATTAATGAAACTAGGCGAGTAATTTGATACTCGATCGATCTCCATTTCAAATTTTCAATTTTGACAGGAGCATGTTTGCAAAAAGTGATTATAAAAAGTAATCAAGAACGAAAATTGAAATCGAAAATTCCAAACTAGATTTAAAAATAAAAAAAAATACCCTTTCTTCGTCGATAATTAATTCTCGCGCAGTTAAAACTCAATCGCATTGGAAAATGTGAAAAATTTTTAATAAAACTGAATAAAATAAAAGTTTTTGTGAAATAAAAAAGAAGTGAAACAGTTTTTTCTTTGGATCGGGCCGACGTGCATTTGGTCTACTTTTTCGTCGTTTCGCTTTATAAGTACAATCACGTGCCCGAAGATCGCTACTCGAGAGCTATATTTCTTATATATTCCCGAGAAAATGACTCAAACGAACTCGTTCTGGCCAAAAAGCTTTAATGATCCGAGAGGCTTACGCAATGCCTGATAACGAATTATCAAATATATTACATTTGATTACGATGATTTTCTGCGCAACTCATTTACACGTGACCCAACGAAAGCAAGCGGGGATTATTTACGTAAATCGTCCAAGAAAATTCCCTGCTTGCATCTATAGTTTTAAAACTCGCGAGGCGACAAGTAATCTAAACTTCCCGGCACAATTATAAGTTGAACTTGTAATGCAGTATCAGTCTGACGAGGCGACTGGGAGCAATTCCTCCTTAACCATTTTCCGAATCGAAACGCAAATTGGATTTCCGTTGAAAAACTTTGTTTTTTTTTCAAATCTCCTCTTCCGCGCGCTTTACATCGCGTGACGATGGCAAGCAAATCAAAAGGAAACGGGACGTGCAGTTTTTTTTTTTTTTTAAACGAAGTCCTTTGAAAGAATAATACTGAATTGTTTCGCCGAGGAAAATTCGCGTGGAAGGCGGCATGAATCTTCCATTTGGATGGCGCGACTAAATCTGTTCTTGCCGTAAATCGTTGTTCGGTGTGTTAACCTGAATGCAATAAAACAAGGATCTATTTTTAGAGAATGTTTTGCCAAGCGCCAGATAAGATTTTATTTGCGAAAAAGAAAGCCGATCAAGACTCCTTTTTAAAACTCCCCGTCTTTACATCGTTACTGTCGCTCTATCCTGCTTTTCTCAAAGGGATTTGCATATATGCAAAATTGACGCCGCGAATAAAAAATCGTTTTTCGGAATAGCCTCTTTTCGAAGGAACATATGCCGGCGTTTAAATCTCATAAAAACTGCATTACATCGAAAGGTTTTAAATAACGAAAGTTTGCAATAGAAACTTTGTTGGTTTTATGCAAGCTCGTTAAAAGTTTTACCGACAATACCTTCGATAAATTTTTGAAACGTCAAAAGGTCCGCTGCAGCGACAGCTAAACATGCGGAATTTTCATGTTTTTGAACGCGCACTTAACGATTATATGATTCAGTGCATCCCTCGCACGACCTTCGACTATATTATCGCATCCGTGGAATTTTCCCTTCCTGCAATCAAGCCCCATTTTGACACGTTACGCGTTAATCTAAGAGTAATTGACTGGATTAGTCTTCTCTTTCGAGCTAATGAATAGCTTTGAATGTTCATTATTTAGCGCTTGGAATAATAATTAATTTAGCAGCGTACATTTTCTCGGCAAACCGGTCGTTAATTTATCCCCGCCGGACATTTACTCGAAAAATCAGCTTATATCCCTCGTCTCGAAGCACCTTCGAGCCCCGCAAAACTCGGCTGGAATCGATCAGAAAAAGGAAAAGGCGCATCGAACTAATATCTCTCAACCGAGTGTCACGGCTGAATGGCTGTTAAAAGGCGGATTTTCATCGAAGCCAAATAACAGGCTGCTGCGCGGGGCCATCGCGTTTAATATGCGATCATCCGGCCGAGTTGCAGAGCGCGGCGCGGCAGCGAGCATAATGCGACCAATAATAATGACTCGCCGGAGAGCGGAGCCGCGGCCTGTAAAACCGAAAGAGAGGGAGAGAGAGAGAGAGAATTGTGCGACGCCGCAGTGCACGCCGAGTACGCACAAAGCGCGATGCACAAAGCGCCGAGATTTTGCCTCGAGTTTAAGTCGCGGCCGAAGATTTATATCCGACGGCGCGGCTCGCGAATATATATATATACTTTTGCCCGGCCGGGAAGGAACGATCGATGTCCCGATTGTTTACCGACTGCCGAATGTCAATAATTGACGCGCCGACAATGGGCCCGCTGCTTCATTTCTACGATCGCGGGGAGAAATAGCTTTCTTAATTGCGGCCTTTCCCGTATCACTTCCGAGCCGGTTTGTAGGAGTAAACAGTTCAGGAATTCGCACGCTGCTAGGCGGCGAATTAAAGTGTGCGTCGTAATTGTGGCCCGTGAAATTTTCGTGTGTAATTATGGAAAGTAGCTGCTGGCGCTGAAAGATAATAAAGGCCGATAGAAATCTTTTTCTGTTTAAAGTGTGAGAGTTCCGAATGGATCAATTTAGGTGTTTTAAACGTTATTGCATTATTAAAACGATAAAAGTAAGTATTTGTTTGAAAATTTGTTGAAAGCCTCGCAGTTACGATACTCGAACTTTTTAGCATTGACATTGTAATTAAGGCTGCAATTAAAAGTTTAGCGAAAGCAGCGATCCCAGGTACATTAAGTAGGATTTCACAGCGGTACGTAACCGAAAAATCGATTAGCAATTACGGATGAAAGAAACTTTACACGTCTTGGCGGATGTTCGATGTATACAATGAAAACTTAACAAAGTTTATTTACGGCCATAAACTCGAATTGTGCCACTCAATCACGAATCGATCGCTCGTAATTTTATACGGGAGTATAATATTAAGCCCGGTAATACCCTCGGCGAATGAACAGGAGTCAACAAACCACAACTAATTATTCTTTCCCAGAAGATAAAAGCCGCTTACGCACTATAAAGCGCTGTTAATACGATCTGCGCGATACGAGTTTCATCCCGAAAACTCTCATTGATCAATTAAATGCTCGGTCAAAGCAAGTGGCCGCGGCGAGATAAAAAAAAATAATAAAACGAAAGCGAACGGCCGAGAGGAGCGAGGCGGAAATAGGGAATCGATGAGGAACCGAACGACAGCCCGAAACTGCGAGGAAGAAAGTGAAACGGACCGACGCCGCGCTGCCGCAGCTGTCTAAAAATTAAGCGCTTACAAACCTACTTTTCATCGGCCGGAAAAAGCGCTCGAATGTAGCTCGGTGAAAATCGCATTACTCGCCGCGAGGATCTAACGAGGAGGTCCGCAATAAAAACTAACGAACGGCCAGCTCCGTCCGTGTAATTGAGATGGATTTCCTTGCAATTAATCTCCGCGCTTTTTCGGCGCTAGAAAAAAAAAAGTTCTCGAAAATAGCCGGGCAACAAAAGGCGGATCGATGCGGTTGAAAACACGTTTTTAAAGCTCTCGCCTAAGCGGCTTGTGACGATAAAAAAGGCGCGCGAGGGAACGAGAGCGAGAAGAAATAGGAAGGGGGGGGGGGGGGGAAGG